>JAPDEI010000061.1:0-199395 GCA_027569055.1 Aspergillus baeticus
ATACTTAGTTTTATAACTACTAGATCTATATTGGTCAAGATTTAGAAGTTTAAAAAAAAGCCAATCTCTATGGTGTATTGGGTGGCCGGGTTGACTGGGGTGGCCGGAATGGCAGGGAATTACGTTAATGGCCGGGAATTACGTTATAGGCTAATTCTAAATATCAGAGGCAAAGGCAGCACACTGGCATCCGGAACTCGCGTTCCTTCACGCCCTTAACCCGCAATTGAATATCTACGACTTTCCCTGTAGTTGCTGAGCAGCCTGGATAAAAGAACGCGATGACTACACGCCTGATATTGGCGTCAATCTCGTTATTGATAAGCCAGGTCCAGGCTTCATAGCCTTATTACCCGGTCGTGGGACCTTAGCCTCAACCAACTCTTGACCTTCAGGCGTGATGAGAAGAAGTTTTACTGTTCGAATTCCATCGCGGAGGATCGTCCGGTCCTCTTCGTTAGAGCAGTACTTCGAATCAATTACAGGAGAGCTTGACGGGTCGGCATTTGCTAGAGTGATCTAGCTGTGTGTGGTCAAAGCTATCAGGAAACAGCGGTACTGATGCGCGTGCCATCCATACGGCCTCGCTCATCGGCGCATATATGACCAAGACGTCGGAGTGCGCGAAACCCGGATCGAGGTATGGATGGTGCTCAGCAACAGGACGTTGCCCATTTGTATCATTATCCACCTGCAATGCCCGTCTCATCTCATCTGCAGAAGTCTGCAAAGTCACAGTCCAATCATAAGGAACGCCCATCCCATAAGCAAGACTATTCCAAAGAGGCGTCCCCATCGAAAGACCACGTTCGGGATGGCACAGCTTCCACCACCGCGGGAAGCAGACGTGGTCGTGGAGACTGCGGCATACTTCTAGTACATCCACGAGTTATGGCATATCGTGCTTTGCTAGCTCTTCTGCTGTCCCGATTACAGAGAGCATGGGGACGTGGCGTACAGTATGACCCTGCCGAGATGATGACTTCTTTCTTGGCGTGGTTTTCTATTCCGTTGGCTAGTTGCACACCTGCCGCGACTTGTTCTCCTGCTCGTTTTTCGAGAATCATCTTGGCAGCCAGTGTAGCTGTGAGTATTGATACTCCCGGATGCTTCGACAACCTCTGCCGGCGGATGAGAACATAAGGAGATATTACATTATCGCCATGCAGTTGGAGAGCCCAATTCTAGACCACGACATATCACCCGATCAAGGACCGCTTTGACTTGGTCTATAATACAGATCTGGAAACGCGGGTATACTTCTTCGTCAACGCACGGCTGCCAGACAATGGTCAGATGTACACCACACTCCGGACTTAGCCACGCTAGATCTCCAACTCTAAGACGGGGAAACAAGAAACCCCCTGCATATTTAAAACGTATACGATCCCACTAACGATATTTTTTTCGCCGGAGCCACGATCCTAGGATCCCTTCAGCGTTCTCTACTCGTTTACAGACCAGATATGAAGCCAAACCGATTTCCAAACCAGGTAGAAGTAATATCCGGAGGGTGTTGAACTCTCCTTCTAGCAATCTGTAGATTTAGTTGTTGTAACTGTAGATCTAAAAACCGGCCAACAAGTAACCAAATGCAAGCTAAGACTCAGACTGATTGACTTCACATCCATAAAACCATAGTGAGTTCCAGTTGTTGCCTTGAATTGTTTCATTCTTGTAGTCTTTCTGTGGATTTATTAGTGTGTGGACGTCCCATGCAAGGGCAATACACTTACACCGTTGAGGCTGACCTCGCACCTACCACTGCCTTCTTTATCGCCATTGCTACCGTGTGACAACACGATGTCGACAGGAGATCCATTGTTCTCAATAATGAAGCTGTGGAATGCGTCAGTTGTATGCTCCGCAACAGTGAAAGTATTTCTGAGATGCACAACTTACTCGACAGTGACGAGCCTTTCGTATTTATAGGAATGTTCATGTCCCCATATAACCTTTGTTGAAGAAATGGTCACGCCCTCCTGCGGCTTGTTTTCCGGGTCTAGGCGAATGAATGCTGATGGAGTTAAGAGGCCGAATTCTCCCCAATCCGAGTTGACGACGAAGCGACAGCTGGTTTTATGCAGAGCAGGATGTAGAATAATGTATTTGAACACGTCTTCCACTGAAGTTGCTAGGTCCTGGAGCTTTGGGTCCTTGCAAGCCCCCAGTACCTCCCACAGAGTGGTGGTCTGCATCGACATAACATTCGGCATTGTACCAGCCGTACCAACCCAATCTTGGTAGTGCTCGTAGACAGACTTATCGTTAGGACTAGCCGAGACTGCGACAGCCTTGGTTGGATCTCCGCCCTGGCAGGAGCATGTCTTCTGGACAGTCGACTGAAAAGTCTTGTATTCGCTTGAAGCTGTAACACCCGCGTCAAACGTACCACCTGTCGTCAAGCCGTTATATTCTGCACTGACATTTACATTGAACTTCTCTTTTGCTGACGAATCTGTGTTGGAAGCCCACACATTCTGTCGACGCGTTTTAGGATTAGTTTGCGGGCTACCGTACTGAAGAATTTAGTGGCTCAGGGCTTGTCACTCACCAATTGAAAGCGTGCACCATACGCACAACCTGTAATGACGTGGGTTCCCATGGCCTTGAAGAAGTTCTTCCATTTCCTTACTACTATGACATCAGGTTTGTTGATATCGAAGATCCCGTTGTTTGTCAGCCGCTTCTTCAGGTTCTCTTCATCGATGGTTTCGGCCCAATCGCTGAGGTGGACATTGATCAAGTTCGAGTTGTAGCTGAAAAACGCATACGAATAGTCCTTGCTGAACAATTTTCTGATCGAGGATCCGACAGACAATGAACCAGACACTGCCATGTATTTGGCACTCAAGCTAGCATCAGTTTGGAAGGCACTAAAAGCCTCCGTACCCGTTTTATAAGTGTTATAGTTTGCTAAACAAGGAAGGCAAATCTTAGCCCGCTCTGAATGTGGATAATGACTCAAGATCAATATCCTGGCAACTCACACTGGGCAGTCCTCACATCGTCCGAGGCATTGACATTGTTAGGAACGTCCCATGTCACGCCTGAACTAAATGTCTGCGGCACTGTATCTTTGACCGGCCGGATGAACCGCACAGCTGTCTTGATCGCTTGAGTAATCTATTTTTGTGAGTCATTGCAATTGAGAAAGCGAGAGAGTTCCCCGATCAGGGATTGGAGGCCTTGCTTACCGATCCAATATCCCCCGGCATTGCAGAGGTCAAATCCAAGCCTCTGCCAAGCCACGCATCTGGCGGAAACCCGGAAGAGACTGGTGGAGCAAGAACATTTGGTAAAGGAGCGGAGTGACCCTGTTTAGCTGACATTGTGGTACGTGGGCCACGGCTAGGCTCTCTGTAAACGAACCGAAGGTTGCAGCCGTCTTTCGTCTGAAGAAAAAAATATTTGATCGTGCTGGGCAATGCCCCTACTTAAGCTCCGTTTCTCAAGGTCTGTGCGTAAAGCGGATACAAATACCACCGTCCTGGCATCCATGTTAGGTCAAGAGAAAGCAGCGGCTTTGAGTTGGCATCGCATAGGCTTACATGCGGGGATTATTTTACTGGCTTAGTAGAATAATCGGTTTTCGATAGGTTAAATGGCGCTTTCAACTAATACATGTGCGTAGTTTTGGTTGGCCGCTGCAGCATCCACACCCACAGCCTTGTCACTAATGTTGGAGCTGGGTGGAGCGAGCATGCTTGAGTCAGGCCCAAAATTTCCATAAGCCATTGCGCATAGAGGGAATCAGGCAGCAAGACGTATTCACCCGTTCAATCTCCAATTTGTTAAGGATTCTTTCAACTCACGTGAGAGGTTCTTGGATCAGGTATGTCCGGGGATCCGTCGAAGAGAGTGTGCGTATGGAGGTGTGCTGCATTACCTAGTAGTCTCCGGCGACTCCGTTCGTACGATACGGTCTTGGCTGTATGTAGATATCAATGCCTTTCATTATAACATTTATGAGGAGCAGTTAGGACATTCCCCATACTAGAGATATACAATGGCAATCTTAACGGGAAAAAAGCAGCCGAGACTACCCTGAGCCCGTTTCTCGCACGATTTCAAGCTATTAGAAAACGGAGTTTCATCCAGACGCTGTTTTTATTTCCTGTCTGTCTGCAAGCCTACCTAACTGTCTAAGATGCAAGGACAATATCGCAAAATTGGGCCACAGGACTGGCAGGAAATTCTCGCTGATACGTTCTATGGTCGGTCCTCGAGTCAAGCCCCTGAGTCAGCCGGGCGGTTTAGACATATGTGATGTGAACAGGGCAAATCTGCTGTCTTTGATATCCAGCTTGTTTTCTGCCTCGGTAGGTGTAGAGGAATGACCAATTCGACAAGGTCTATGGTGGGGGGACCTGTCGCCGTCCGCGTACAATCTATACAAAACACGGTTGTTGGGATCATAGCGTGGCTCAATTTAAATTACACTAGACTTATAGCAGGAATGAAGAATCTTGGAACCCACCTTCGCCCAACTTGACATCTGGTAATACCCGTCCATTTTCCCTGGCCTCGATTCTCTAATTGCGTAGTACGGATTAACCTCAAGTGCTGCCCAGGTGGATACGATGGTTGGCAGAGTGGGCTTGTGGCTCTAATGATTGGTTGGGGAACCGTTACTTTGCCCCACTACTGACGAACGGGCCGAGCCATCCCGCTAGCCTTCAGTATGACACGTGTTGGGACACTCCTCATTGCAGTCGATAGTAGTACGTATATGACTAGCGAAATTTGAGACCAAAAATTGGTCCATTGACGCCAATCTGCAATTTACTTCTAAGCACCTCTATTTGTCAATACAATACAACATCTTGCCGATCCATCTATTTCCACCGTGAAGAAATGCCGCGCAATTGGTCCCACGCATGGTCCATCTCGCCAGCTCAAAATATGTAGTCTGATTGAGGTGCATATCACACTTCGTTTGTCACCTCCTAGATTCAAAGTGAAGGAATGCAGAAAAGGATAGAATCAGGCATTACCACATTCCCCTACTTTTAAGTTTCACTGTCTTCAACGAATGAACATGTTATAAACTGGCTGGTCTGTGACTTCTCTGCAGAACTTCATACAAATGTCTCCTTAATTCAGCTCTGAATAAATCACCCGTACAACACCACATTTTGACAGTAGTGCCATTCTGGTTAGCGGGCATTTTGTACTCAGACACCTGCTGAAATTGCTTAAAACATTCGTACTCGTAGAGATTGAGATAACATGCTGAGAGTCAATCTACGAGCTGGAGCGTGGGTGAGCATTCAGAGTTTGATATCGAAGTGGATAATAGTCCACAGAAATCCACCAACCGGTTTATCCAATGCTATTGCGTAAAAAGTCACCCGACTTAAAGCATTTCCCGCCGATCCTGCCTCACGCCTGGTCAGTAGTTGTCGCGTTTTCATTGGTTTGCTTCAGTATTATTGCACCAGATAACTAATTGGTTTTCTATGCCACTCCCCCTAATCTTGAGTTAAGAGAGGCACATTCATCCGAGAACATGATCTTGAGTAACTTGGACTGAATATATCACATTTGACATAGTTTCTAATGCTATCGAACGACGCCTCTCGAACGACAAAAGGTCTAATCTGCTTCGCAGATTGTAGGCAGTAATCTAACTCATCTCTTGACATAGAACTGGATTCAGCGTGCCACCATCTTCGGTCGGGCCACCAGATCAGTAACGTTTACTAGTTCTCCAATTATGGCCCAAGGAGGATGGAATATTAGCGTGGTGGCAGAGCATTGATACATCACAACCTACACCGAAAATCTGAGTATAGGCAATCGGACGGGGTGCTGGAAATTAATCGCAGTGTCCCACTTAAGAGGGGAGATAAGTTTTTCGTGTCTGGCTGGGATTGTGTGGTTGGCTGCCCTGGTTCTGCATTGCTAGTCCCGGGTGCTCCGCGTCAGGCTTGGGTGAATGAAATTTGCCCGCATCCCGCATCAATCAGCGGCCTAAGCATGCACCCTGCTTTTCTCGAAAACCTTTTGCATCCCCAGGCTGGTTATGTTCGGGTTGTTTTCGGTGGGTGGACGGCCGAAAGCCATTTCTGCTGCTCTTGCACCCAATCATAGCCATAAGCGACCATGCATCTGCGGGCAAAACGGAAAACTAGCAGGAGGTTGATCTGGTATGCGTAGATGACGAAGGGTTATCTCATCATTCCCACCAAGGGCTGAAACCACAGTACGCGGCGGAAGGAAAAGATTTGAGTCACGCAACGTCTGCTTGCCTGCAGGTTGACGTAGCTACTTATTTTTCTTTTTTCTGGCTTCTATCATTATTCCCTAATTATACGTTATGCAACTCAGGGCTTCACTTATGGTGTTCATGATCAGTATCATGCATAGCCGAAGCTGTTGACAACAATGTCTTAATTTAGCGCCTAATAGGGTAAAAAAACAAGCATCTAGCGTATTTGACCATATCGGATAATGAGGAGCAAATGAAAGAACTTCATGGAGTACCTAGTACTCCATCCAGTTCTCCACCATCGCTTGCCCAATAGGAGGGGAAACATCGCCATTTTAACCCTTCTTCCATCAAGCTCCCCGTGCTAAAGTCACAGATAGCTTGAGATTGTCCGCAGCATTGGTAATCTGATCTCGATACTCGTTCAAGAGCTTCTTAGCTTTCGTCAAGCCTTTTATCGTATCCTTCAAGCTGCCGGTAGTTCTGTTCTGTTGCAATAGCATGAAAAATAGCAGTGTATTTCCATGCCTTCTCTTGCGGATAAGATTTCGAGGAAGTGGGCGTTGACGGCTGTTGTTCTGATCTTTGATATTGAGGCTGTTATTCAAATTGCTAAGGTTCATTATGGCATCTTGGTTGAGAGGAGAAAAATTGGGGGATTAGGGTTGGGACGCTGGCTAAGGCATGGTACGTGTCCTTATCATCGGGTACCCATGATCCCACAGAAACTCAGAATATCTTGCTAATATGATTAAATGTGAATTGGGCGCACCACTATTGATCTCCGGAATTTCACCTCCAAGCCTCCGCGGGACCCTTCTAGTCCTCGAATCCCTCTACGTCGTATCGGGCGCAGTAATCGACTACTGGATAACATTCGGAACCCGGCTCATCGACAGCGAGGGATCGTTCCGCCTCCCCTTCAGCCTGCAAATGGCCGGCGCTACTTTTTGGGCATCTTAATCCATTTTTTCCCTTACTCCCGCGTTGGCTGGCCCTCGTTGGTCGACATGACGACTGCCTCACCTGAGCAAGCGACGCAGACTCCCTACGACAGACAACAAATTCCAGGCTGAGTTCCCGGGAATTGTTACGGAAGTGAAGTTTAAATGGCTCATAGAGGAAATACAGCATCCAGGCGTGTCAACTGTAAAACGAGAGACGTTACTCTGGCTGAGTCTAGTCAACAAACGCACCTGGAAACGCACAGCAGTCGGGCGTGACAGTCTTCCAATAGTTCGTCGGCATAAACGCATTCATTTACTACGCCCATACACATTTCCAATCAATCGGGCAAGCTGGGGAGATGTCTCTCATCCTCTCTGGCGCGTTCAACTGCCTGCACCTCCTCACAGTTACAGTCTGCTTCGTGATCATCGATAAAGTCGGTCGCCGGCCGCTGGCTATATTCGATGGTTTCGGAATGGGTACTTGCTACATTATCATTACTGTTCTTTCTCCGATCTATGGACCAGGCCGGGCCAGTACATTGGCTGGACGGGTATGCGTGGCCATGGAATTGCTCTTTATTATGATTTTCGGAAACACGTACTCGCCGCTTGGTTGGGCGTTGCCAATTGAAGCCTTTCCCAACGCGATTCGCTCAAAGAGCGTTCCGTTATCGACTTACGTTAATTGACTATCGAACTTCAATTTCGGTATTTTGACGCCGCTTATGATGGCGAATATTGGGGACAGGATGTATATCTTCTTTGCAGTGTGGTGTGTTCTTGCGGGCGTGTGGGCTTTCTTCTTGGTTCCTGAAACAAGCGGGAAGACGCTCGAGCAGATTAATGAGGTATTTGGGGATTATAGTAGCTAGCAAGAGAGTGGTATTACGAGGGAGGCTGCTTTGGCTGCGACTGCCACTTCGGCTTCAGGGAAGATTGGCGTTTGGTTTCTCTTCTATCTTCTCTTCTATCATACTTGCCCAGTCGTTTAGATTTAGAAAGGTCCATGAATATTGATATAGTGAGACTTTGACAAATACCAATTGAGCAGCTGTGCAGAACCATACCCACTCATCTCCATTGTACAGGTGGTCAAGTTAGGGATAGACCCAGTCTGACATTTCATAATTATTTCTAGGTTGGAATGAAGAGATTTTTTTTAACAATAGGAAAAAGACTGACTTACCTATTCTGCCTTCCGCAGGCGAGCTCTACCACATCGACTGCTCAGCGCCATCTAGTTGAGTCAGACATCTAAGACAATCTATGTCTAAATCCCTCCAGTCACTGGTCCAACCCCCATTACCGGGAAGTGCTCGCCAGAAACTCCATCCCCTTCCCAAAATTTTGCCCCTTCGACCTCTCAATTATCACTTCCCTGCTGCTGTGAAGAGACTTCGACACATCTGTCCAGGTAATCGACCTGCTACCCCCATTTCCACTGACGGCATCCAAGGACCCAACATCAACTAACCGTCCACCCTGCTTCCTAACAACCATATCAACAATAACACTCTCAATATCTCCCACATTCGCATGGAGTAGCACAGCAGCAAGCGGAGACTTCTCCGCAACACAAGCCATATTCGGACTGCTCGCGTCGAAAATAACAAGATCAGCCCGTTTACCAACCTCAATACTTCCGATTTCACTTTCCATATTAATAGCATTCGCACCTTGCATAGTTCCAAGATCAAAAGCCCCCTCGAGCTTAATCTGCACACTCGGATACTTTCCAACCTTCATGGCCTCAACGTTCTCAAGACCGCGAGCATGCTGCATACCGATCCGAAGTTGTGTCAAAATGTCAGCTGAGTTGCTCGAGTGGCAGTCTATCCCTATAGAAGCATTGCATTTTAGCTCGGGGTGAAGGAAGGCGAGGAGTTCGTCGAGGTCCATCTGGAGCTCTGTATCGGGGGTTGTAGAGAAGGAGGCGCCGCTATCTGCTAGGGTTTTGGCGGTTATGTCGTCAATTCCATTTATGTGTGAAAAGAGGGTGTGTCTGTCCCGGAGGTTCCAGTCTGCGAGGAGCTTTACGGAGTCTACCTTTCAATAGTCACGGCCTGCTATGAGTCTTGTCTATGGAATGAACGGAGACAAAGTGGAGTATAGAATGAATGAATGAATGAAAGGATGGGAAAACTCACCATATTATTCTTCAAGTGACTGGTCGATTGGCACATGTACCGCATCCCACGAACAGAAGAGTCCTTGATCTGGGCTATGGGATGGGCATATGGGCCATTGAATTTGCAAAAGCCTTCCCAGATGAATTCATCTTAGGTGTGGATCTTTCTGATATCCAACCTTCGGAACGACCCCAGAATTGTGACTTCTATGCTAATTTCGATTTCGAATTCCCCTGGCAGATAGTTGAACAATGCTGGGTCTGGGTGTGCCTACGGCGAGCGCTCTCCAGGAAATTCTTGGTAATCTACGTACCATCTAGTAAATATATATATCTACGTACCTGGTGGCTACGGCGGACTACTGCGCATCTCTTAGCACTAACAATGAGACGACTTCTTGAAGAATACTACCTTCTCATGGAATAACTCCTCTAAGCAGTAATCAAGAGGAGCTCCCCGCTCAATTCATTGGACATGCTCAAAATGTCTGAAATTCCCGATCGGGCACGATGTGATCTACTACTCTATTGTTTTGACTACTAAGTATCGTGGGAGCAATGACAGCACCATGTCGTTTTAGTTGGCGAATTGGGACTGATCCAATCGAGCTGCTATCTCTAACGTGGGCGGATAAGCGCCTGCATCTACCCAGTCCACGAGCTAGAATGCGGTTTCGCCGACTGATGTCCTGATCATGACATAGCCCTGTGCGTTGATAGGCTTTAATAGGAATGATTGAAGGTATCTCTCAAATTCAACTGCGCCATTTAAGTTGACCTTTGAGGCTGGTGCACGCCGTGCTCATTGCGTAGGGTAAATATCCTTTTTAGTTTGTTCCCCTTCGAGTAACCATGTTAGGCTAGAATCAGATTCAGGGCCATGTTGCATGAGAATGCGACAAGGATAAGTATAACATTCGCACTGATCGGAGCCTGACCATCTACTTTAAATTCTATCAATTCTCTAACCTTTTTCTAGTGGAAGCCAAATATGTCACGACTCCCCGGTACTTAATGGGACCCTGACGAATTGACAAGCTCAGGGGATAAGTTTTTACAACAACCGCCTCAATGGATTTTAACCCCGGTCACTATGGGCGCTGACGTCTTGACGAGCTAGACTTTATTTTGACTTTTTAAGATACTATGTGGGTGGGGTTACGAAGCAACCCGGAGATGCAGCAAAGAAGCTTCAAGGATACAACGGTCGAAAGAGAAATGGACTCAAATGGACTAATTACAACAATGGAGCTAGTTGCAGATGATGTCTCTTGGAAACTCGGGCCATGAAAGCAAAGGAAGATAGAAACAACGTTTCTCGAATACGGGTCGTCAAGGTCGGATAACAAAGCCTATCGCACTATGAGACCGACAGATCTTACGCGGGTGCAAAGTCCACGCTCCAGGGCAATTTACTTCATGTGCGAGGAATGCCAATAGGATTGAGCAACGATAACCATAGCCACGGTGAATTTCACATATGTTGATGATATTCGGCAAGTTGGAAAATATACCAAGGTCCCTTCCTGAGGGCATACACAAGTTCAATAGAGCGATGGCAATACATATGGCAGACAATTCAAACGCTCAGGACTTTCTCCATATATTAAAAGGGGCTCAAGTAGTTGAATAGCATTAATTGTGCCAGAAAGGGACAACATAAAACAACCATCCTGCCCCAGCATCCGTCAACTGATCCATGACATCATAATAGATAGGAATAAGTACCTGGGAGTTAACAAAATTAGGACTATCAGTAGAGAATGAAGTGTAAGTGAACTCACGTTCACCAAGAACAGCCTTCACTGGATCCTTGAAGGAAGCAGCTGCGAAAATCATCGTAGGAGTCGGAGCGTGAGGTGCACTTGTAGGTGAGGTAGCCACAGTTTGGAATGTACTTAGTATAGCCTGGTAAAGGTGGAATAATTAGAGCATGGCTAATAGAAGCCAAATTAATGGTGGCAATAAGAAATGCGATTGTACTTTTCATTGCGGTTAGGTGGCTTAACGGGAAGAATATTCGCTGAATTCCAGGATTCTGGGCAGTTGAAAAATTGTGCTTTAAAAGGGGAGAGTACCAGAGCTTATCCTATATAGATAACTAGATACATATGTCACAGCATGGCCTTGATCATCTTATTGGAATTATGACATCAATCGAATCTGTAATGACGTCTACGAAGATCATGGCGTGTACGAATAGTTAAATGCTTTAACAGAGAACTACCCTGGTATGAATTCTCTGGTTGTGGAACTACAGCGTCTTAGTGACGACGCAGCCTGGCTCAAAGAAGAGACTTCTGGTGGTATATTGTAGTCACTGGAACGGAGCCGGGTGGATTTTATTGCATGCCTGGTCAGGTGCAAGTATCAACTCTGGGCTGGACTACAGGATTTACATTAGGAACTGCTCCCCTTCCTTTGGCATGCAGAACCAGACGTCAGTAACATCCTGCAGGAATGAATGATTAAGAGAATGGTGGTACTCATCTTCCAATGCTCAACATGCAAGGCCCAAATAATCCTTTCTGGTCATTTCTCTACAATTTTAGAGTCATAAGGAGACCAAAAAACAGGATTTTGCCTTAAATTTTGAGGTCCAGTTGCAGAGCCACTTACCATGCGAGAGATTTCACGTACACACGAAGTAGTAGGAAATCAAAACCTATTAGAAACGCGAAAAGTCCGGATAAAGGAGCTTTTCAAAAAAGTTCACGGCAACATGAGAACCTCTCAAAGCAAATCATGGATGTTTATACAAGAGCTTAGCAGTAAATATCCAGCAATAAATAAGTCCTGTTATGTACGCAAGGATTCTATCTACTCAAAGATCCAGCAAAGATTGAAATATCAAGTTAAAAATCACGACTCTTTTTCTCTTTGACCCCGGTCAAGCACTCCATTATCAAATGCCCAATCCGGGTGTGGGGCAATTGTGAGGATTTGAAACAGAAACTTTACAAGACAACTCTTTTTCTTTCTACTGCGCTCTCCACGCTTTCAAAGCAGTTCTACAAAACGTTCAGGGCGAGTCAAAGGGAGTAAGTACCTCACCAGGTCCAAAGTGGCCAGAAAAGAGCAGTGGTTAAGACTAGGAAAGGTGTTCAAGCTGCAAAAGAGCCTAGTAGTTAGGCAGTGGACAATCTTCTTTAATATTATGCAGGATTGGATGACTGGGAGGGGAGAGTCAAGGGAAGCAAGCACAAAGATTAAAAAACTAAGCAAAGGCGCCAACTGAAACAACCTCGCTCATAGGGCGGGACCGCTCCGCGAAATTGTTGTTGCCTCGCTGATCTGGACACCACTAGAAGTTCCAGTTTTGGTTGGCAAAAGGGGCTCTCTGTCGCCTTTTCAGAATCAAGACGCCTTCTCAGGAAATGTCTCGTAATTCATTATTGTTCACTATATATGGTTTAGAATTGCCTGGCCTAGTACATACGACCACAGGGTGTGGAGAACAGGGCTTCCCGTCCGCTCAGCCGTACTTAAACCACACGCCGGTAGGTTAGTAGTATGGTGGGTGACCACATGCGAATCCCTACTGTCGTATGTTTTTTTGCTGTTTTTTCGCGTTTCTGCAGAGTATAGTAGATGGTGAGAGAGCCAATTTCCAAAATAGCCAGATCTACCTCGGTGGGTAGAATGTGATGTGTACTGTTTGCCCCATATCCTGGACCGCCCCAAGCACAAACAGGGACGAGGGACTGGAACTCATCCATGGCAGTCAGTAGCCTGAATTGTTTAATCCTGTGTCCGCGGATTCAGTATCGATCTGCTTCGAAGCTGGGTCTTTTCAAAGACGAACTCACCAATGACATACAAAGCACCGGGGAATATAGCCCAATCAACATGATGAGTGACTGCTGAAGCGACAGATGTCTTGGTTCTCTAGACGTACAGAAGACCGTCCACCACGCCCCCCCCTGCCATTATGTCTGGATGCGGCGCAGTACAGGAATCTAAAAGGCCTAAATGGAGCCTTCGTCTGTCCAATCCAGCTCCCATACTTCAATCCTTGGAAAAAGCGGACTTCCCTAAATAGCGAGTCTAGTCAGCTCAATTTGTGATACAAGGGGCAAACCCACATCTTTGTCCAGATTACATTGCGTGCATGCAATGGAACCCCCGTAGCGTGGCGGAAACCTTGGAGGTAGATCCTCAAATCGCTTTTCGCATGCTCATCCGAAATGTTATTCATCGTATCCAACATTCCTCCCGTATGTACCTCAAACAAACCATGCCAATCATAAACAAGCCATGACTACAAGGAACCAGGGAACCTGGACAACGATGCAGGTTGGACCCAGGCTAATTAACATTTCAACGCTTTTAGAGTCCCATCCACAGGTATTCTTCATCATAAACGACGACTTCTACAACGTATCAGAGCGTCGGTTAGCTTGCTCCGCCCCGCTGTGGCTGGGATGGGGATATACTAGCCTCGTTCTGTCCTCCATTCTCTTTCTTGATAGGCTAGATATTCCTGTTTTCCACGCCTCGGTTTGGATTCGGCCTGATCGCGGCCAACCCTTCCAACCCGGTCCGCTTGTCGAGGTCAGCGGCCTAGATATTGCTTGTCATTCGACACTGTATTTCTGGACGTCATACTAGCTATATTCAACGGCCTGAAGCTTACCACCAGCTCCCTAAAACGTTCGTGACATTGAGTCCTGCCGCGCGGGTCTGCCATCAATCCTGTACACAACGCAGCACTTGGTACGTAACTGTAGCAATAGCAATCAGGGCACACAACGCATACATATGCGGTGTCCGCCTATATTACAACAGCCCTCGAAAACAGATGGCCCAAGCGCCTATTGTCAGAGCGCAGACTGGCTTGACCCCCGTTGTTCAGCCAGCCCACATACTTACTCGTGCCTCTGATCAGGGGCGCCATCAATAAAAAGGGTTGTGACTGCAGCTCGAGGTACCTGTGACTCGACCAGTTCCAGAGTGTACATTATAATTAGTGAGAATTTCTTACAATGATTTCATGGCTGCAGGCTCAGCGGCCAATCGATGCAATATGAAAGGTCGATGTCACGGCGAGCTCGGCCATGCATAATTCACGTTTTACCTTATCTAGTTCGTTTCGTTATATAAATACGAGGTTAAATTCTCTTGCACGCGAACTCACTTCATGTCATCATACTTTTCTTTTGGAAATCGGTAGCCAGTCCCAGTACAAGCAAAGAAAATGAGAATTTGTTTGATCAATTCATCGTACGAAGGAGTCAATTCCCCGTTTGAGCAGGTACGAGTACTCAAATCAACCGCGGCTCTTCCTCCAGCTGTCTTATCCTCTGAACTCCAAAAAAAAAAAAAAAAAAAAAAAACAAGTACGATGACTTTCCCGACCCCAATCGGTATATCGCGAAAGACCGCCATAAGTTTATAACACGATATGTGACCAAGGGCAATGCGGAAGCCGAAATCGACGAGATATGGAAAGAGAAATTCGATATGTTCATGAATTACATGGTGAGTTCGACAACTTTGATGATGTATTTTTTGTTTCTTCCAGAAGTATACTTATATAGATCCCTCTTTTCTCAGTGGGGAATCGAAACTGACGATGTGGCGGGAGTTGAAGCCACGAGGTACCTCGAGACCAAGGACGTGCCCATTCTCACCAACCCCTCAACCTTTCTAGCGAAGAATAAACTCGATCTCAAGCGGGCCGCACAAAAAACAGGCCTCTGCGTCCCCGAAAACACCCCGGGAAAATACCCCAATATCGTCAAGTACTCCGACGGATACGGTTCCCTCAGTCTGGATGAGAAATCAATCTGCTACACAGAGAAAGAAGTAACGGAGCGCGTGGCGCTCTTGCAGAATGAAAAGACGCCCTTCGGAATCATCGTTCAGGACTACATAATCGGCCATGAATGTTCAGCCATCGTTGTGGAAATGGGCAAAAAGATCGTGACATTGACACCGCTTCAATACGTGTTTCCCAAGGACACCCCCGACAACGAGGCCTTCTTAAACTGGTATAACAAATTCGAGGCTGTCGATAAAGGCGTGATAAAATATAGATTTGTAGAAGAGCAGCCGCACATGAAGAACCTCCAGCATGCAGCCTCTGAAGCGTTCAAAGCATTGGGTGTGAGCGGCGGTGACGCGTGGGCGCGTGTTGACATGCGTCTCGAGGAAAGCACGGGGCTAGTCTACGTGATCGAAGTGAATTGCATCCCCGTGGTCTTTTAGCCGAAGGGGAACACACTAGGCGATGACCTGGTCGTGGGCGAGAAGTTCCCCGGTGGCCAGGCGGCGTTTTTCGACATGCTGCTTGCAACCAAGCAGATGCAGCTCGGCTGGCACCGTCGTCAAAATGAGCATGTCGCAGAGATCTACAACCAGTTGTCCCTCGAACCATCCTGTGTGGGGCGCGTCGGAGCCCGCCAAGTTGCAAACGCACCTTGCTGCGTATTCGGGCACCGTTCTCGATGTCGTGTGTGGGACTGGCGGATTTGGGCAATTGCTCTATGATCAGGGGATTCGAGTCGATCTGACGGGCATTGACCTGTCGCCCGGTATATTGGAAAACATCGAGTATAAAGAATATTACAAGCAGCTTCGCGTTGGGCTAATGGAGGAGCAAATCATGGTATTGCGTGTCTTGAGAATTCTCGTTTTGGAACTGATTCTGACTTTTCATATTAGGGCGCTGGTGACTTCCACCACATTGCCTGCTTCGGCGCCCTCCATTTCCTCGACCCTGTGTACCTCAACGCCGTCCTCGCCCGGATGTTAATGCTTGCACGGAGATCGGTCTCAATCTCGGTCGACGACGTCAGCGATGAATACATCGAGGCTATTAAGGAAAAGCACGGTGAATTGACATTTAATGCCAACCACGTCAAGACCATTGAGGAGTTCGGGATTCCAAACGGATGGGAACGGGTCTATCACGAGAGGGGCCTTATGTATACTTCTCCAACTAATGCAGAGGAGGCTTATGGGTTTGTGATGCGCTTTGAGAGGGTAATGACGGCTTGTCGTGATGGGCATTGAACAAATACCTGCAGGCAACTATAGGTCTCATTTCCCAGGCGTGTGCAGCGAGGTAGCTAGTCCGCTATAGTAGGCGGGCAATTATTGTAAATGCTCTCAGGACTCCAACCTTGCATACGCCATGACAATATTTGGAACATGTACCCAGATAGCACAGTGAATAAGTGGCGCTATCTACCTTTGAAGCGCCGGAATTTAAATAGCCTGCCTGATCTTTGCTAGATATAAGACAGCACGGAGAAAGATGGGCCGATGAAAATCAGCGTACAAATGCACATACATGGCTCTGACTCCCCGAACGAGCCGGAGTCAGCCAGCTATGGGAGAAAGCTCCTACCCAGACCAGACCGTGTCGATGATCTATTTCCCCGCGGCCATAACACTAGCCCGCATAAGCTCCCTCTCCTCTCTCCCACTCGCATCCCTAAACAACTCATCCAGCTCCTCAAGCATCTTCCCCCGGGTCGCCGGTAGCAAGAAAACCGCCCACAGCCCCGCAAGGAGACAGAACGCCGCGTAGAAGAGATACGTGCAGTACCCGATCGACGCGATCATCGGCGGCGTCGAAATCCCCAAGATGAAGTTGCCCAACCAGCCGACGGACGTCGCGAGTTCGACCGCGCGCGCGCGAGACGTGTTCGTGTACACTTCTGGGGGCAGCACCCAGCCAAGCGGAGAATAGGAGACGCCGAAGACGATGATGAAGAGGCAGGACATGGCGACGCAGGCCGAGCTGCGGGGAAGCCAGTGCTTCAATAATCAAATCCTATGCTCTAACACCGTATCTAAACTCGGTAATGCGGGGAGATAGGAGTGTGGTTATTTCGACGTTAAGTAGTCTGTTCACATCATATGCTACAAGTCCTCCGGTTTCATGCTACAAAACCTTGCTGACCGGCTTCAACCATGAATAGAGTATGATCTTATCATAGCCATTACTTTAGACGACCATCACGAAGCTCTAAGAGCCACATGACCAATGAATGTAGAGAAACTGCGTGTTGAAAAGGATTTAATTAGGCCATGTCTAAGATGGGGCCAAACTGGGTGGTGTACATCCCCCGTCCAAATCCTGGAGTTATCCATATAAAGTGTATTAAATCCAGGCTTGGTTTAGTATCAAAACTATAATTAAGTTAGGGTTGAGTAGATATTATAAATATTATATAAGGCCCCCATGTAAATATCAAAGCATATAACAAGCTTGCGCATGAAGGATTCTCCCCTTACTATGGGAGGACTACGACGCCGGGTCTGGTCACTTCAGCCCATAGGGTCTATCAGATTATGCTGATTGATGATACTCTGCTATGTGTAGGCTAATATTTGATTCTATTTGTAACAAACACGCTCAACACCCTCCCACAAGCTCCAGTGAGACTATCCCCAGTTTGGAGCCTGGGGTAACAGGTATATTAAATGGCGCTTCTCTGTATTGATATGCCTCGAATTATCCTGGCGCAATCAATCCTTCATACCATTGCCCATGACATGTTTAGCATCGATCGTCCGTCGATCAATCCTGGCTTCCAGCATAAAACAACCGACGCTTCGACATCGCGCCCTTCAGGTAGTCAAAAATTAGCTTGTCCTGTCAAACAACGGACTTTGTACTCCATCCTGCACTGCAGTGTTGCTAAAAATACTAGTCAAGGCAAGAGAGGGGTGGTTCTCAAAAAGTTCCTCTCGCTCAAAAGGGTGGTTGGTTATTTACGACGGCAACCAGTGGATGTCGCATGCCAGCCTACCAAGTACTGGTCTTGGAAACACCCACCACCGTAAGCACGGCATAGAGTCGACCAGCTCTGTGACTACGGAGTAATATAATCTGGAGGCAAAAGACAGACACTCGATCAATCAGAGCTGATGGGCCTACGTAAGACCTGTTCCACTCATCTTATCAATGCCTGATTCCTTCGAATCTATAGCAAACCACAGCCCCTGCCACTATACTAGGTGGTCCCCACACATTTATAATTCTCATTATGTCCGGTAGCGACGCTCATTGCCTCCAGAAAAGGAACATATGACCGAGCAGAGGGGGTGCCTTGGCTCTTGGAAATAGTCGGCTCGGCGATAAGCCACAGAAAAAGAAGGCCAGGCCGAGCTTTTCCAGAACTGATAAACCAACGCAGCCGAACTTCACACCTACTACTATGAGCCATGTGGTCGCGATTTGCCCGAAGGATCTATTTTCTCTTCGCAGCATACCTAATCTTCCAAGCAGTCATGTCGAGCAATTCGGTACTTTCTCTCCCCAAATAAAATATGCCCTACTGTATCATTTCTGGTCTTTCGTTCCCCTGACTATTCGCCTACCAGTGGTGGACATGGCCCCAACAGGCCCTGTCCCAAGTCCAGGACGCCGTAGCTGCGTACTTCGACAATGGCGCCCGCATCGACGAACTGCGCTCGTTCATCGCCAGCCAGCCCCCCGAAACGTTCCAGAACAGCCCGTGGGCGCTGACCGCCGCCATCGAAGACTTTGCGAACTCCCACGGACAACTGATGATCTTCCGCGACGCAAAGGTGCAGATTGCGCGCCGCGCACTGGAGTCGATGCCCGTGACGCCGCGCGTCATCGTCGAGTTCGGCACGTTTGTTGGAAACTCTGCGCTCGCCTGGGGCGCGATCTTACAGGGTCTGCATGGCAGCAAGGAGGTGGCGGCGGCGCGCGGGTGCCGGGTGTACACGTTTGAGCTGGACGAGAAGCTGGTGGGTGTAGCGCGGGAGTTTGTGCGGCTTGCTGGGCTGGAGGAGCTGGTGACGGTGGTGCAGGGGCCGGCAGTGGAGTCGCTGCGGGACTTGTATGAGGATGGAAGTATTTCAGCCGGCAGCGTTGATATAGTCTTCTTTGACCACTGGGAGAGGTATTATCTGTCTGATCTGAAGCTGTGTGAGACGTTGGGCGTCTTGCGCAAGGGATCACTGGTTATTGCGGACAATACGGATATGCCGGGGGCACCAGACTATCTCGCATACGTGCGAGCGCAGAGACGGTATGACAGCAAGGCCTATCCGAGCACGGAGAAGAGAGGAGTACCAGTAAGAATAATGGAAAATATCAAATGGGTGAGCTACGCTAACTGCTTTGGTAGAACTATGTCGAAGTTAGCACCGTTGTCGCGGCTTGATCCTGTCGTCGCAAACTGCGAATGGAGACAGAGGTGGTCAGTCATTTGTCTGGATGCCTTGCATACTCTCTCGTTAGTTAGGCAGCTCTGTCATGCCTGTGGTGGGATAAAATAATTCATCTATCAAGCTTCTACGATTGGTCACTGTCACATATGTGCTGGCAATCCGCATATTGCGCAGAAATGGAAACAGGCCTGGAATGAAACCTGGACTTTTCTAGTATATCAGCGGAGCGCGAGTTTGTTAAGTTATTCGTGTCTATATATCGAGGAATAGATAGCTTAAATATCTCTTGGTGACACACTCCAGTCGATATCCTCGAACGGGCGACTGCTAGACGACTCGAATCCTTTGTAGATTGCGCCGTGGCATACATCACTCTCACTTGCAGAATTTCAGTAGGCAATCGAAAGTGCAGTTGGATAAACGTACGAAAAGCAAATGGAGATTACTTACGCATCTGTGCCATAGAACTGGTAAATGTTTTACCAGCGCGGCGGCCGCGTGTGCCCATAATATAGTAAGTCGGATCTTGAGCGAAGAGCTTAAAATGCGGGCTTTGACTGCAGCTTCCGACATGGTTTGCCGTACCAAGGCTTTGAAATTCCAGCTCTTGCTTTGCTTCAGGAGGAACCTGATAAGCATTGTCACACTTGCAGTCATCTAGAGGGAGATCGTCGGTCTCCTCGCTTAAAGCTCATATGACATCACCATGCTACAAATAGGACCAAAAGTCTCAGCTGTGGTCGGATCCGACGGTCAAGGACCGAAGATCTAATTTAGAACCCGACGAGAACCTTCAATCTCAACATCGTGAATGGTGTAAGCCAGAATAAACACTTACTAGCATTTTTGTTCGTACCTCAAATCAAGCATTCATCTAGGAACGTTCGTCAAGCCAAAGAGCAATAATCAGTCACACGGTCAAATCTTGGACTTTATTCTAGAACAAGTCCACTAACAAATGTTAAACCCCCGATAAGAACACATAGAATTAATAGCAAACACAGTTAGAAAAAGACACAAGAAAGAACCCAGAAATGAACGAAAGGTGTTTCCCCAAGCCCTGGCTAAGTCCGGAGTCCAACATCCGCGCGCAATCCGCGGCAGCGCCCCTCATGAAGACCCATCTGGTCCTTCAGGCCGAATCACCGACCGCATCCTCAACACGAGTGTGCGCCAAGCGAGACATGGATGGTCCGTACGAGACGCAACAGGTCGGCCTCTCGACCAAAGTATCATGGAGGGCGGCAGCCTTCCCAGCAGCATCTATGCGGCTTTGCTTGGGCGCTTTTGCTTTTGCTTGTGCTTGGGCTAGAACTGGGCCTGCATTATGATGACAGAGAGTATGGTCAAATTTGTTTCTGTGGACCCGCTAGTAGAAGCAAAAAAAAGCATATGTACTTACTCGTAAGGCTAGTCAAAAGCTATGCTGGCCGTGCCGCCTGAGCAGCGGAGCGGCGGGTTGCTGTAGGCAGGGAAGCATTTATCTTCGTTCCCGGGCTCATTCGAGCTGTGGTAGAGGGCATGGCTCGGCACGATGTGAGGAGTAGATATTTCAGATGCGTGGTGTTGAGGATACGCATTATATCTTCCACAAGAATCGCCATGATCCGGATGGTTGGATGTCTGGCTCAGCTGTATATCCTCGAATAGCGAGGACATATCTACGCCTGAAGATGCCATCTCGACGTCATAGTTGTCAATAGCGTCGGTCAGGGCATCTGGACATCCCGAACGGACGAAGGAGGATTGATATGCGTCTGTTTCAGAAGAGCAAACACGAGCAGGTGCTGCCGTTGAGACGTCCCCGTCTATGCTAGGCACACCAAAGTAACGCTATGGCGAACGCTGACTAGGAGCGGGAAAATAAATCTGCGTCCGTACCGCGAACCTTGCCCATGCCAATATCCTCGGTATCATCTCCACTATTGCCTTCCACTCGGGAGTATATACTGGCTTGCTCACGGATACGTTTCTTACTCCCTCTTACTAGACTTTCCCTCTTATACCAATTTTTGTAGTATCTTCGAGAAACCTGCAGGGCTCTTGATAGTCTAATTCATCGTCACAAATAGGAAGCAAGTCCCTTGGTGGGGAGGATGGGATAACTATGTTGCAAGCAAATGCTTCTATTTCGTTTCTTTCTTTTTCTGTTTTCACTGCCCTCAGAAGGAGAGCAAGTTCAAGCTTAGAGTAATTACCTCGAGCTCGGCCTCTATTGGCTCGGCCCCGTGACAGTCTTGGGCGCTTGCAGATGCGCTGAAGCCTTGCGGCTTCCTTCTCACAATCTTCAAATTTTGCCTCAGATGGCAGGAGCGATCGCAGTCTCTGGTCCTCTTCATCGATTAGAGCAATGCCGACCAACTCTATTTCTCACAATGAGCACTCCAGGCTAAGACTCACCCACTGTGACTACACAGTGGGCTGGATATGCGCGCTGCTCAAAGAGCAAGCAGCAGCGACCGTGATGCTCGAAGAGCTCCACGAAAGCCTGCCGAGCCAGTCAGCGACCACAACACATACACTCTGGGCTCTATTAGCAACCACAATATCGTGATAGCATGTCTTCCAATGGGCCAAATGGGCACCAACTCTGCTGCGGCTGTGCTGTGGCCACACGGATAGTCAATACATTTCCGTCTGTCCGGATTGGCCTTATGGTTGGTATCGGCGGCGGAATTCCTCCCAAGGTTCGGCTAGGTGATGTTGTTGTGGGTACGCCGTGTAGTCAATGGCCGGGGGTTGTGCAGTGGGATTTTTTCAAGGCCGAGACAGAAGGGTTCAGACGTATCGGGGCGCTGAACAACCCGCCGGGAGCGCTGCTCACTGCGCTGTTGAAGCGGGAGGCTCGCCATCTGGTCGAGAGTTCGAGGATCCGCTATCACTTAGATGTGGTGGAAAAAAGGGGAAAGAAGACGGCTCTGAAGTTCACCCGATGTGATCAACTCGACGATCCTTTGGATACGTATCGCCAAGCTCAACATCGAACTATGTTTGAGATTATCCGTGCGACCACCTTGGCCGTCTTCGGATTTCTTCTTGGTCGGTGGGCGTACACTCCTCTGTACGAGAATGACCATACCGGTCGGACGGAGTCACCGAGGGAGCCAGACGTTCATTATGGCCTGATCACATCCGGAAACCAGGTCGTCAAAGATGCCAAGTTTCGCGACTCGCTGAATACAAGCCTGGGCGAGGAGGTACTGTGCCTTGAGATGGAAGCTGCGAGCATCGCTAACAACTTTCCCTGCTTGGTTATTCGCGGCATTTGCGATTATGCAGACGAGCACAAGAACAAAGACTGGCAAGAATATGCTGCTGGGGTAGCAGCTGCATTTGCGAAGGAGTTGCTATAGGAGGTTCAACCAATCGAGCTGGATCAAGAACGGCCAGTGAAAGATGTACTTGATCAACGTGGCTCTCTGCCCAAATGAAAGCCATATCTTCGAGGCTAACATACATACTGGCGGTACCCAAAACGCAGAACGATTTTGAGCATCTAAAGTCTCTTCTGAATGAACTCAAGACCTCCGAGATTCTAGACTGGCTTACAATAATCGACTATGATCCCCAGCAGACCGACTATTTACGAAGGCGAGAGCCAAACACTGGCGAATAGCTGCTTAGTTCTGCCGAGTAAACTCACTAGGTAGAATCAGCTAGCCAGATCTTGTTCTGTTCCGGGATACCAGGAGCTAGGGAAACGATCATAGCAGCTATAGTTGTTGACAACCTTCATCATCTACTTTACCAGAAGCAAAATTTGGGTATTGTCTATATCTATTGCAGCTACCGGAGGCAGGAAGAGCAGACCTGCCGGGACCTACTCCTTAGTGTACTCAAGCAGCTCTTACGTCAAAGATCCTCCCCGCCGCAGGAGATTGTAGAGCGCTACGAAGGGTATCGACAACGGGAAGCTCACTCAGAGCTAAGCGAGATCGTTAATTACATCCACATGCTATCTTCTCTCTATAGTCGACTATTTATTGTGGTAGATGCGCTTGATGAATGCCAGACCGCGAATAACTGCCGTACGAAATTCATCAACGAGCTTCTCAGTCTTCAGTCCCAGCACAAAGCAAATATATTGGCTACTTCGAGATTCATTGATGATGTTACGGAGAAATTTCAACACGCAAAGATGTTAGAGATCCGCGCGAACCCAGAGGACATAGGAGTCTTCCTGGCTGCGAACATGGCAAATTTGCCTGCCTTTGTTCGCCAGGATGAATCTCTCCAAGACTGAATCAAAATGGCCATTTTGAAATCTGCTGATGGCACGTAAGTTGTCGGTTCCGATGCCTCCGGGACGTAGCTAATGCGTAACAAGGTTCCTGCTTGCACGTTTATACATTGAGTTTCTTGAAGACAAAATGACACCCAGAGCCATGAGGAACGCTTTAGATGATTTACAGAGACGTGCCCAAGGAAATTCTGGCGAAGAGCGCTCACTACAAGTGTTATCTGAGGCGTACGATCAGGCGATGGAGAGAATCAACAGTCAACGAGAGGGCTACCGCAATCTTGCCCGTAACGTCTTATCCTAGCTTGTCTTTGCTAAGAAAACATTCCGGGCCTCAGAATTGCAGGACGCTTTGGCTGTGGAACTGGACGATACAGAGTTCGACTCTACTACTCGACCCGAGGTAGGAAGCATAGTATCAGTATGTGCAGGCTTGGTTGCTGTCGATGAAAAGAGCAACATGGTTCGACTTGTTCACTACACGACACAGGAGTACGTCTCTCATATATGCGGAGACTGGCTGTTTGACGCCGAGGCTCAAATGGCAAAGGTATGCATTACCTATATTAGGCTTAATTTCCGGCATAGCAAATACTTGCAGCGGAATGAGCATCTTTTGTTCAGGGACAGTACTCACCTTTTCGGTTCAGATTCGGTGGCTAGCTTGTCATTGTCGCGGCCTAGCGAAGCCCCGGGGCATCAACGCGTACAGAATCCTCTGTCTGAGTTGAGCTTCCAGAATGATGAGCCCGAGTCAGCGTATGGAGAGGACGGGGAAAGTTTCGCCTCACAGGGAGATTCTGAATGGGGAGGTAATTTCTCAAGGGATATGGTTTAGCCAAGTGAATCTGATCAAGATCAGACGGCCAGTACCGAGCGCGACTCTATCGCTTACAGTCCTCCAGACCTTTCCAACACCCCTTACGACTGCTGGTCAGGGACTCAGATCATACTTGGATCTACATTGGTTACACCGAACATGGTGAAGCTTAATCATCTCCTGGAAAGAGGCCACTACAAAGTGCTCAGCTTACTCTCATCTTGCTCTCATCTTTGACCAGTGATACCTTGTACAACTACGCCATCCTTAACTAGGGCCACCATGCCCGAGTCTCTTCGGCAGATGGGGACAGGATTATCTTGAAATTCCTCGAAGAAGAGGAGCTGTTGTGGGAGTTAGGGAAGTACCTACTATATCCTCTGCTCGGTCGCCCCGAGTTAATTGGCTTGCACATTGCGGCTCATTTTGGATTAAAGGAGTCTGTTAAAGGCATTTTGGGTGATGGGGCTTGTGTTCAAGGGAAGAGGAAAGCAGGCTGGAAGCCACATACTGAGAGTGATGCAGACATGGTAGAGAACATGGTACAGGCTCTACAGCAGCAACGTGATCTGCTTGGTGCGCACAGACTTGTGGGCTCAACTCCTCTATTACGAGCAGCTGAAAAAGGCTGCAGTCAGATAGTTGAGCTACTTGTGAGCTACGGTGCCGAAATTGATGCGAGAACATTCAAGGGCAAGACCTCTTTATCCCAAGCTGCTGGCAGGAGCAACATAGCCATGATACGCCACCTATTGAAACTTGGAGCAGATGCAGAAGCTCCGTCAGAAGTATACTGGAAGGATCAAGTAGTTGATCACTTGGTAACGTACTGCTCGTCTCCAGGGATCTCTTTCCCTGGATGCAAGACTCCGCTATGGTCGCAGCCATGCATGGCAATACATCCGTTGTGCAGTTACTTCTTGCCCATGGGGCTAATCTCGAAGCACAAGCAGGTCATTCTGGAACGGCACTGAACGCAGCTGCCAGTTCGGGCCATCCCGAGGTAGTACGACTGCTTCTGGAACATAGTGCTGCAATTAAGAGTACGAATGAATGGGGAGTTACCTCTCTCCTAGCCGCTAGCACCCCAAGTGTCGTACCTTGGGATGACAGCGAGGCCGCCCGCTACTTAGAGATTGTTCAGCTTCTCATCAATCGCGGTGCCAATCTCGAAGCCAAAGCGTTGTTCGATCGCACAGCTCTAGCTAGAGCCGTCGAGGAGCGCAGTTGCGAGCCCGTGGCACGGTTCCTTCTAATGCAAGACGCGGATATCGAAGACAGAGATTACGAAAGAAACACACCATTGGGTACAGCTGCTTTTGAAGGAAACGAAGGCTTGGTACAGCTACTCATTAGCATCGGGGCCGACCTGGAAGCCAAGAACTCCACAGGCAACACTCCGCTCTACACGGCCTCTCGCAAACCTACCCACTCGCATATAGTACAGTTATTGCTTGGCAATGGCGCAAACACGGAGACGAGGAACAACGTGGGTAATTCGCCTCTATCCACTGCTGCGAGAGACGGTATTAAGGACGTGGTGCGGCTGCTTCTCGCAAAGGGCGCCGATATAGAATCACGGAATAAACGTGGCAACACGCCTCTATCGCTAGCCGCTCAAAGAGGTAAGCGACACATGACACAACTACTACTCGAACATGTGGCCAATATCGAGGCCCGGAATAATAATGGCGATGCTGTGCTAGCTGTGGCTGCTCAGAAATATGAGGCGGATGTGGTACGCGTATTGCTGGACTCCGGCGCCAATGCTGAGGCGCAGAACAATTCTGGTGAGACGGCTTTATGATGGCCACCAAGAGTCTGGATGGTGATTGGCGTCCTGGAAAGCGAGAGGTGATTCGGTTGCTGTCAGAAAGATCGAAGGGACATGGCCCCAGTTGACTAGCTCGAGATGGCAAATGTTGAGTCTCGACACGTTGCAATAGAACTATTGTATCCTGAATAGAGTTATTCCATAAACTAGACACACGAATTACATGATTGTTGGCACGAATTACATACTGCTGCTGTCAAGAAGTAGAAATTGTTTTGATGAGGTAAGGGATCAATTGTCTGCCTGAGGTATCCGCCAAGACGGACCACCCCAAAAGGGGGGCAGCAGGGCTTAGGGCTTTTCCGCTTCCCACGATGGGGTGGGCTCGCTCGCGCACTAAGCGAAATTTTCCACCAGAAGATCTCGAAAGAACTTCGATCCGCAACCTCGAAGGACGACAATCCGACCAACCTCACCGTCGACAACAATGGCGTCTCGTCCTACCGTCTCTATCGCCTCGGCTGAGGGCAAGCCCACCGGGGCTACCACTCCCCTCCCGGCTGTTTTCACCTCGCCCATCCGTCCTGACATCGTCCAGTATGTGCGACCCTTGATTTCCAACGCGGGTGGGAGATAAGAAGAGAAGATGGGAATTGCGATGCAAAACCTGGAAATGGAAGAAGTCAGGAGAGAGAGAGATTCGGGCTGACGGTTACACTATAGGCAGGTCCACACCGGTTTGGCGAAGAACAAGAGACAGCCCTACGCCGTGAGCGAGAAGGCTGGTGAACAGACTTCCGCTGAGTCCTGGGGTACCGGTATGTTTTTGCACGACAAGGACAATTGATTTCGTCTGGGAGAAAAGAAGACAGGGCGCTGATTGAAATTTTTTAACGACTTCAGGCCGTGCTGTCGCTCGTATCCCCCGTATCTCCGGTGGTGGTACTCACCGTGCTGGTCAGGCTGCCTTCGGTAACCAGTGCCGTTCCGGTCGCATGTTCGCTCCCACCAAGGTCTGGCGCAAGTGGCACCAGAAGGTGAACCAGGGCCAGAGGTACGAGAAATCCGTGAACTGAGGATTTGACACGAATCCTACCAAGGGCGAGGAAGACAAAGCAATACTGACTTTGAGATGATAGACGTTTCGCTACTGCCTCTGCCCTGGCCGCCTCCTCCGTCCCCTCTCTCCTCTTCGCCCGTGGCCACCGCATCGCCAGCGTCGCCGAGGTCCCTCTCGTCGTCGACTCTAAGACCTTCGAGAACGCCGCCATCACCAAGACCAAGGCCGCCATCGCCCTCCTCCAGGCTGTCGGCGCCGGCCCCGAGCTCGCCAAGGTGTCCAAGTCCCGCAAGCTGCGCGCCGGTAAGGGTAAGCTCCGTAACCGCCGCTTCCGCCAGCGCCGCGGACCCCTCGTCGTCTACAACCCCGAGACCGACGGCAAGGAGCTCGTCCGTGCCTTCCGCAACATCCCCGGCGTCGAGACCTCTCCCGTCTTCAGCCTCAACCTCCTCCAGCTCGCCCCCGGTGGCCACCTCGGCCGCTTCATCGTCTGGACCTCCTCCGCCTTCGAGGCACTCGACACCGTCTACGGCACCACCACCACCCCCTCCGCCCTCAAGAAGGACTTCCTCCTCCCCTCCAACCTCGTCGCCAACGCCGACCTGGCCCGCCTCATCAACAGCTCTGAAATCCAGTCTGTCCTGCGCGCGCCCAAGGGCGAGGCTCGCACCAAGCGCGCCAACGTCCAGAAGAAGAACCCGCTCCGCAACAAGCAGGTTATGCTCCGTCTTAACCCGTACGCTGCTGCGTTCTCCAAGGAGAAGCTGGGCCAGAAGTCTGTCGACGGCGGTAAGCCTGCGGCTCCCTCGGCTGCTTTCATTAACACTCTCTACGAGGAGTAGGTTATGTTAAAGTAGAAAGTCTGGGCCCTTCTTTTTTCTCTCTCTAGGTGAACATTAACAAATGGTTATGATGGTTGGTTTTTCTTTTCTTAAAAGTGGTAGCATCGTGCAAATAAACGGATTTGCAATACCCATTCTTTTTTTTTCGCCTTCATATGCGGCTAGCCCTCAATAATACTTATGAGTAACGTGATAAATCATCATGGTTTGAGGTGGTAGACTGTAGGTGTAGGTTGTAGCGTAGGCGATGTACTTTCTCTTCACTTCCGCCTGGAAGAAAAGCTTCGTTCTAGAGCAACTTCATGATGATCTCTCTGCACGAGCTCGCTATAGTGTATGCCGAGGCCTGAAGAAATATGCCGCATAATCTGCATAAATGGAGCTCATATGGATGTCTCAAAGATATATATATATTTGGTACAGAGGTGGAACACATTTGACCTCGAGGAACTCTCCAATGTCAAGGCAGACGTCGACCGGATGTTCTTCCCAATTATTGACTCGCAAGTATATCTTAGTTTAGTCTAGTTTGCGCCCGCTAATCGATGCAACTAAATAAATGTCTCGATTCAATGGATGCCTCGTAAATGGCCAATGGCTGACGGATTAATATCGAAAGCGCGCTACTTGTTAGCTTACCGTTTATCTTACCTGCAGACTGTTCGTCGAAGATTCCACCAACGCTCGGTTACAATATTTGCCACTTGGAAATAGGTACCGCTCACTTAGGGCACGGAATTTCGGGAGTTACATCCAGTTGCCGGAACTAAACTCCAGCACAGCTACGTCGGCAGCTAACACCGGTGTGCACTTTTGTCCAAGACGGAAAAAACCTATGAGGATAGGTAATTCCTCCGGGTGGCGATTTTCGTATTGACGGCCCTCTGGCCCGGAAATCTTGCACCGGGCGTCCTGCGGCATCGGTCGATTGCGGCCTCTCTCCCGGCGGTGCTGGTGGCCTGTGCAGGGTTCAGGGCGTCTGATGCGGGACTAGAGGTGGGACGGGAGTTGGGTAAGTTTGAAGGAGTCGGGCAGAAGTAAGGAACGGGAGAGTACGGTCACTACAAAGTACGGCGTGAGTATGCCGCTTGGAGCGATTTCGTTTCACTTTGAGCAGTTGCCTCGTCAGTCTCAAGGATATTCATCATCAATATACCTCGCAGCCGCTTGGCTGCTGCGCCCCTGCCAGTGTCATTGAATGTTGGACTTGGAATAAGCAGATCGCGTTGCCTCGAGTGGTACGTGGAGTGCGACGTAATTCACTGACAACCATGCTTCCTGTGTCGTGCATCTTCGACTGCCCGAGGTGTTAACCGAAGATGGCTCGGCTCGGTCCGATGAGGTTGCATGCTTCAATTGTAGACATATGAAGGTCGCGACTCGTCCTGCTCCGGAAGACCAGCAGAAGAAGTAGATACTACGTATACTTGCTGGAATTTTCGCCTTTTTGTTTGATTGGGCTCCCCCTTCCGATCAACAGCGAAGAAATGGATTTTGTCTTCGTAAGTTGATCGCCAAGGTAGTAATTGGCTCAAAGGCTCCACATCTGTACTCGTCGACCGAGGCAGGCCTATTAAGACGCTGGGTGTAAGGGTAGTGTCCGCTGTTGCATCTCGGCGCTCAATGCTTGGTCTTTCGAGATTGCCCCCAAAAGACGGAGGGAACTGGGACGCGACCGTCGTCGTTTTCCAACGGAGCGAATCGGCTTAATAGGCACGTTGTTCCGACTTCCCCGATCCTGGCTGATCGATGAGTGACACAGCTGAGGTGTTGAATTTGATCAAACGAGTGTTCGAATCGTGGCATCCTAATAAGTCACGGAGAAGTCAAACAAGGGAGTGTGGATTTTCCAGGGTCGATTGATCTCGACCATGCCGTTCGTCCGGAGTGATGACGCCTCACACTCTCACATTATTTCTGAGGGAAAGTATTAGTTGTACGACCTTAACCCCACACTGAGATATATACTTGCGAGGTTCAGAGCCAGTTTCTACCCCGTTTTATGCATCCCTCTCGCGGTTTTCATAATTTTGCTGAAGACAAGAGCCTTGGTGGTAGTCGAGCCAAGATAAGGCGGTTAATAAGCGGCAAACCTGCATGTCGGTGGAAGGATAGCTATGAAGTGGGAAGTTTTGGTACTTTGTATTACGGAGCAGCAGTCTTCGGATGCCAAGCGCTGATCGATTGGCCGCGGCCTTGCTGACTGCCGAGATTTGAAGGATGCGAGAGCTAACGCCAGACATTGTTCTTCGTCCAAGAAATCCAAGCGCTTCTGCTCGGCTCTCGGTTCCATCAGAGCTTTTTGTGCATGGGGAACCCTGTCTGTCAAACATGAGGGAATTCTGTACCGCCCCTGGCCCTGTATTGACTCGAGAAACCAACAGATTTACCCGAAGCCCGAAAACGACCGGCACATGTATGTATACCTCGCTAACCGTTTGTCCACTCAGACTCCAAGGCAGCTTCAAATTGGGCCAGCGAATCTCCCTTGGATTTCTTTCAGAAGGAATATCATCTTATGTCTCAAACGGTCGGGTTGACGAAGCCCCTTCCCTGCCCATGATTAATAAAACGATGCTAGGAAAAGAGGATCTCACGCAGGCCAGTCCAGCGCCCTTGGTGTCTCCTTTTGTGAAAGTTGAGAAAAGTTGGTTATAGGGATCTTGATTGTATAGACACTCCAGCCTGCCTGTGTCTTTCTCATAACCGTATTATAGCACGGAACCACGGCCTCAAAGCGCCGAAGAAGTGTCAATCGGACCTCCAAGTCGTGCCGGATTGGGAGGTTACTTATTCAGGATGCCCGTCTGATAAACTCGTCGATGAATGGTAGTTCGCTTCGACAGGCTGTTCGGGTTCCTACAATGCCTCAATTAGGTATTCGAAGCCGGCAAGATCGAGGGAACTTTGGTCAACAAAGTTTAATGCTTGCAGGATTCGTCGGCCTGTTACTGTCAATATAGAGCCCGGTGACAAGAAATCGCAAGGGAGGAGCTTCTGTAACAGATGGAGCAGCTAGTAACACGCGATATGAAAGTGTGGAGAATCCAATGCAATGCACAGTGGTGGACAGGGGTCAGCCAACTGGCGGGCCGGCGATACGGAGTACGAGAAGGTGGAAGAGGAAGGGAGAGCACCACCAGCGAAGCACGTGAGGGCAGCTCAACAAACACAACACAACACAACACAACACATGACGTAGGTAACTCAGGAACTACTACAGTATAGGACGGAGTGCTCGATCAGAAAATCAGAGTCCTGATTGTGCCAACGCCTTCTCCGCCCGAGGAAACAAATAACACAAGGGGGACGGGGACAATGCGCACTCAGCCACGGACCATTTTTCGCTAGTACCTGCTCCTGCATGCACCTCGAGCGGCAGGCGACATTTGGCTCACCCTCCTTTGCTCGGGCGCTCCCACGCTTGCGGTACCAGACAAAACATCATTTGGTCTCGACAGCCAACAGCTTGCTGCATGTGTTGAGCGGGCGATGCCTGAAGTTGATGGAACGGTCGTGAATCATTGTCTCCATACTTTCAGATCCAGCACTCAAAAAGTCAGTGATCGACGGTCTAGTGTACATACAGGGATCCTGCTCAGTAGACGAGGTTGGTCTGAATTTGTATGGTGTACAGCACAAGCGGGATTGTTAGCCTCTTCCTCCTGCTGCAGATTCTCTTAGTCTGCCAATTTTAGTGCCATGCTAACGGATGGGCGTTACGGAGAAAGTCACGACTGGTCGTTTGCCTTTGCCGACCATCTCTGCCACTTTTCTCGACTGCTATGTATATCCTACGTATCGGAGTCGAACCAAGCTAGTTACCTAAGAAAGAGCATCGTGCCCAGTGCCCACTGCCGGATGGGGTCACGGCTCCCGTTGCCGCTAAAGCACAAGCTAACAGCACGAGCGCAACGCCGCAAACCCAATTCAACTTAACATGCCGGCCCCAGAGCGGAGAACTTGGCCTCCGCCTACTCTCGAGGGATTTTCGGGCGCAGGCAGCGGCGCTTGATTGTTGGCGTCGTACTTTGGGATGATGATCGGGATCGAAGTAAGGTCCCTCACCTGCTTCAGGTTGACGCCTTTGAACATCCGTACCGTGTGCCTAGGTCCGAGCGGCGGCATGGGGAACTGGCTGGGACTTTGGGAGCAAATCGCTGGCCACGAGCTTGCCCCTCCCATTCGATGAATAATGTCGACAGGGGGATGGAAGGAGCCACTCATTATGGGGCGAGCAATCTCGGTACACGCACGGATAAATTGGATCTCGACTCTCATCGCACCAATTACCTGCTAGGCGGAGATTTTCTTCTGGTCGAAAAACGCTGGTGATCCGAAGACCAAATTGACACATGTCAATATTGTCAATTCCTGGATTCCTGGAATCGTGGCAAGCAGATTGCATTTTCGAAGATCGAAATCAAAAATATAGTGCCTTCGCGCAGGAAAAGACAACAAGAAAGGCCAGACTGAGGCTCCATAGGTGATGGTAAAGAAAACCTTTTCAGCGACGACGAGGCTGCAGATCGGATCGCCAAAGCTTTTGAGACAAAAGAAGACAAGCATGGCCCCAAAAATGGAAACCAGTGAAGCGAAAAACCGGGATTCCATCAAGAGTCAACCTCCAAGTGCGCGTGTAGTTTGTTCGCTTGCAGGACCCTTGTTTCCACCTGTCCATTAGCGCAGCCCACCCCACGAACGACAAGGACACTCGCGAAACCGAAACTCAAACTGGCCTCGCTGGCGTGAGAAATTTCGAGGAGAAAGATCCCGCCTCCACACTTCGAGGCGAGCGACTGCTTCTGTCAATAAACGGATGGCTCAAGGTCGAGGTCCGTGGTTACTTCCTTCTTACACAAGAGCAAAACTACTACGAAGGATGGCAGCCTCAAGTCGTACCGAAGAGCCGTTTCTTGGCCTTCAAAACTGACTAAGGAGAGATGACTCTTCAACAGTGCTTGGTGATCTGAGATTGCCGTCAATGCATCCAGCAGAAACGGAAGTACATCGAGATGATCGACGGGAAGCTGCTAAGCGTGTGAAATGAAATGAAAGGAGCTCAAACATCATGGGACATGTGTGGTTCTGACATTTAAACAAGACAAAACAAGGTTAATTCCAATTGCCGTTCCGAGGATACCAGGAGGCTCCAGTCCGTCCTATGGGTTCCGGATGGGGATATGGAGATGAAAGGATAGTTTGAAACGCCGTCAGAAAATCCTTCTTGCGGGGCGCGGGTGGACCACAACGCAGACAAACCCGAAGCGAAATGAAGCGTGGGAAAAAAAAAAAAAAAGCAAAGAATGGGGAAGATACGCAAAAGAAAAGGCTGGAAGGGATACTCCAAAAAATTCCGACTGACGGGAGCCAGAGTCTCGTGGAAGAGAGGCCAGATTGGCATCATTTTCGGGGGTAAAAAGAATCTGAATCTGTGGTTGTAAGAGAGCTTGGAACCAAGGGGACCCAGAAGCGAAACGCGGCAAGCCTAAAGTCAGCCCTGGAGCATGCTCCATCGTGCTTGTGGTTCGTATGGCGAAGAATCACAGACACAGGCTCTACCAAAGTTCGCCCGTGAACTCGAACGGCCCCCCTCCTCCCTCTCTTTCATCTATCACCATCGCTCCTCCTCTTCATCCTTCCCTGCTCGGAGCTCTTCCCCTTCTGCCTTTGCTTTCCGGTGGCTTTGATTCGATTCGTCTTGGGCATCTTAGCCCGTCTGCTACCACTCTAGTCTAATCCCGTCGCTCTCGTGTCTTCTCCACCCTCCCCCTGTCAGCGACAGGGTTCCTGTACCAGGGCATCCATATCCCCAGCATCAAAGACCACTTCCGCACCCGACCTTGGATCCTCCCCCGCCCTTCCAAGCCCAAAATATACCAGTAGTGGCCCTGGCGGCGAATCGCTGATCGACAGCCCCTAGTCTTGTTCCATCAAGATTTTGCCGCCAGCATGACATCCATCCCAGCATTCATTGTTTCGCGTTAGTGGCAGGAATCTTGCCAGCATCAGGCCGTCTTGCCCAATAAGGTGCGTACGGGCGGCTCCCCAGTGTTGGTGCTGCGTTTCCCCTGTGAGAGGGCCCTGACTCCATGTCCACAGAGGAGCAAAAGAGAGAGGAAACGCAAATTAATGGCAATATTTATAGAATTAACCCACCTCACCATCTCCCCGGCCTGCCATTCGTCTGTCGTAGGCCCTGGATGCGGAAGCCTTCCTGTTGACAAACGGCGTTTCTCTCTTCTCTTTTTCCTTTCTTGTGCATGGCCTCCGAGCCATTCATCCTTCCTCTTTCTGACTACGTCGCAATCTGCAGCCCAGAAGCCACTCTCTGACTTACTTTGTTGTCGATGTTCTACGCACAGATCGCTTGCCCGTCGACCTAACTGTTTGCGGCTTGGACGTTGCCCAGAGCTGCTGTCCTGCGTTGATTCCAACACTCATCTGAATTGCCACTCGTTCAATGCCCTGCGTAATCTGCTGGGATCCTGCAGTATACCTGAGATGGGAAGCTCGTTCCGAGAAAGAAAACCAAGACGAACAAGTTTCAGAGCCGTTTGCGCTATGAAATTTCACTTCTAGATCTCTGCTTGGTCTCCACTCGCTCTGATTTATCCCGCTCCTAGTTTACGGGAGCTCCCAAGCGAACCCGTGCGGCAAAGACCTGGCCTTCATTGTCAAGAGATTCCTTTTATTAGTGGATTATCCTTGGGTACTTCAGTTCTTGACCCGTATCATATTCCCGCCCTGCCGCCGGGTCCTACACCGAGCCTTGATCCGGAGGCTTCTTTATCTTAAGGACCGGATTTCAGGCCTTGACCCGAACACCTGGGTGGTGTTTGATACCTGTCTTTTGTGTACCTTTTCCGGACCCTCCTTTCTATTGCTTAACTGAATTCCGCATCGGGCAACGACCAACCCTAGGCACGTGAAGGAGGAACAAAACGCAGATAAAAGGTGTGTATATTCACATACCATTTACCTCACTCGAGCGGTGGCTCGGGGCCTCCTTATTGCTGTTGTTGATTTTTATTTCCTCTTATTAGCTTGCTAGCTTGTGGGTTAGGGCATACCTCGCAATCCTAAGCCGGTTGGTTGTATCGGAACTTTTCCAACCCTTCTCAAAAGGTGTCCAGGAGACGTCGAAGCAGAGTCTGGCAGGAACGAGTTTCTCGCTCTCTCAAGATCAGGGTTGGGTGATTACACATTTTCAGTACTTCCCCGAACCGAATCATAAACGAAATGTCGTCGTCGACTTACTACATTGGACCATTCGGCCGTATGTTACCTGTTACCGATGGACCTGCGGAGCAAGAACCGGATCGAGTAGCTAACCTATCAGTTCCGGGCACTCATCCATATCAGCTACCTCTACCTCGTACTTCGGCTCCGTTGCAGTTTGGGACGGACCCCTTTCTACGCCCGAGAAACCGTGGTGAGAGGGCTGATGATGGGGAAGAATTCTCGAACTACTCTAGAAGCCCTGGCTACCTACAAGCCAGTGAGCAACTACCCTCCGTTAGTCAACTCTTAACACCTACGGCGCAGTCAAGTCGGTCGCCATCGCCTTACAATCCACGCGTTGCGTTCGGGATTATCTTACCGTCGAATGAGGCGCGCGAGTCGCCAGATCGGCAGCGAGGTAGCGATCATGGCGCATCCCCTCCCGAAACACGCCCAGGCCTATACGAAAGCGCTAGACTAACTCTAGAATCAACACCTTTATTACAATCCCAGAACCTACCTCCAATCTCTCACATCTCAGCTCAGGCTCTTGGGGGAGATAACTCGAGCTATTCAGCCCTTGGCTCTGCACCACCACGCTCCTCGTACCCTCCTAGGTTGGCTCACCGACATAGCGATCTGCACGACGGAGCCGTCCCCGGAATACTATCTTCTGCGACAACCGATCCGGGGTCATTTGGCACTAGAAAATCAAGCAAATCCAACGTTAGACCGCACGTTGTGGATGAACGGTACATTGAGGGAGAAGGTCTATGTTACATTTATGCCGATGGCTCCCACTGTCCCAAGATTGTCGACGGCGTCCCCGTCAATGCCAACTGGGGGATTACCAAAGCCGGGAAGCCGCGGAAACGGCTAGCACAGGCTTGCCTCACCTGTCGAGAGAAGAAGATCAAGTGCCATCCAAACCTGCCGAAGTGCGATCAGTGCCAAAAGTCTGGAAGGGAATGCAGATTTGAGAGCGCGTAAGCATTTGCCGACGGGGGAGCAAGTAGAAGAGCTTGAGTGCTAACTCGCTTTTTAGACCCCGCGGCCACCGCGCGGCGTCAAGAGCCTCCCAGTTCTCTAGGAGATATGACATCCGGGACGACTCCGTACCCGGAAGCTCTAACAATGCAGGTACATCCAATTCACTATATTCTGTTGCAAGGGCTTCGGAAAGCTCTACTTCCCTTCCCGGGACATATTCGCAGTCTCCCTTGTCTGATGGGTCCATGCTTACGCCTTCTGCTGTGGATAGCAACAATGAGAGCGTCGCCGATCCCGAGCAGCAATATGTAGCAAGATTGCAGCGCATGTCTAGCGGACATGAGCATGTGTCCAGACACTCTATAGATAGCGTCGGATCATCGTCTACGGACTACGCGGAAATTCTGACGGAGCTCAAAGACCTTGATGCTCAAGACCCACTCGCTAATGATTGGAGAGCAGACCCATACGGAGTCGATCCGGAGCTTGCGACTCATTACATCGAATCGTACTTTACGTTTATCAACGATCGCTTATACTACATGTTCCCTCGAGGGCGGTTCCTCCTGTGGCTGAGATCATGCCAGACAAAGTCGCTCGACGATACCATGCTACTATACTCAATGATGGCTCTGGGCTCTGTTTTCTCGGATCGCCCTGACAGAATGACAGCCTTGAAGAGATACTCGCGCACTGCCAGATACGCGCTTGACCACAACCAACACACCCTCTCTTTGCAGCTCGCCCAAAGCCGCATCATTATGAGTCTATGGTACTACACAATTGGCGCCTTGGTGAAATCTTGGGACGCTGCTGGGGCAGCGGTGCGCACGGTGTGTGGTTTGCGTTATAACGTCGAGATGGGTGGAGTGATTACAGAACAAAGCCAACAATGCGAGTATGGTCTACATCCTCAAGCCCTGATAGAGTGCCGTCGACGGACTTTCTGGACTGCCTTCTTGATGGATGTAAGTCGTCTTGCCGATCCTAACTACTCCTTCAAGTATGTATCTGACCTAACTTTGTGCAGCGTCTGTCGTGCTTTTACGCGCCCTCTACCACCTCTATATCTTCGCAAACGGCATTCCTAAGACTACCTTGTCGAGAAGAGATCTACGAGGCCCAGGAATATACAACGGTGCCCTTCTTCCAGCACTTCTTGAACCAGCTTCCCGTTTCGCAGGAGGATGAACTCTCCGGACTGAGCGCAATGGCGCTCTTGATTGACGTTATTTCTATATGGGGCGACGTCTCGGACCACGTCTTCCGATTGTCGTTGATTCCGGCCGAATCATACAACGGGCTATTCGAAGAGTTTTACACTACCATCGTCCGTCGATCGGACCAGTGGCTCTCGAGACTCCCGAACCATCTGTCATTCACAGCACTGAACCTGGAGCGAAGTATCAGAGGACGCAAAGTCGATCCATTCATATCGATACACCTCCTCTATCATGCAACACTTCTAAAACTGAACCGATACGCGCGTGCTCAACTTCTCCGACCCGGAATGGCGAAACAGTACGTCCTCACCGCCAGGAATCACGCCGCAGAGATCCTCCGCACGGCGCTCGCTCTCGTCCGCTATGCGTCGGAGTACGACGTGTCTCCGATGACAACCGACCCTGTTTCTCCAAAGGGAACCCTCCTCAACCCCTACCTCGGCTATATCATCCTCTCCGCCGTCGATGTCCTCAGCGCAGGAGGTCAAACGCTCGATTTACCGGAATGCATCAATCTAATCCGCGGCGGACTTGAGGTCGTCCGAGAACTCAGCTGCTTCTGGGGCAGCACGAAACCGCTAGTCTCGCTGATCGAAGCACGCTTAGACGCGATGACGGAAACGCATCACCAGATGGCCGCAGAAGGCAAACTCGCCTTCTTCCTCGACGCACCGTCGCTGGATTCCCAGATCCACAATGGCGTCCAGAAGCAGCAGGATTCATCGACCAATGAGGATCTCCTCTACGGGGGGCTTCCCCGTGATCAGCTCTTTGCCGCTTTTGGGCTCGTGGATGTCCCGTACTCGTTCGAGACGGTTGCGCGAGTCAGGGTTGGGGCCTAGACTTCCCTCTGTAGGGCTCTCAAGTTCTGCGATCAGGCCGCTTGTTTGTGTTTGAAACAATTGGCGTTATGATGCGACGTGGCTAAGGATTGATGTGACTACTGTTGATCTTATCTACCTACTCCAACATCACGACTTATCTCGCCTTTTTTTTGCGGGACTTGTTTTGCACACTGTGTGTTGTTGGTGGGCATGCTGGTTACATCTGACGGACTGAAGCTGAGGCCAAAAAGGATCAGCGTGGTGTTGATGAGTGGGTAGTCTAATATTTGTTATGAAATGTACATTATGTTCAGTTAGGGTGGTCATACTTCGTAGTCGTACTTTTGTACCTCAGCCAATTTTTGATCCTTGAACGAAGTATCTTGTGATGAACATCTTATCTGATCGTTTGGGCTTGCCAATTGCGGCGGGAAAATACAGCCTTGCGTTCACCCTCGAGAATTTAACCGAACATCCTCATGCTAAGAGAAAGTCATCGACTACTGGAGGAATTGTCCAGCCATCCTCAACACCGAAAACGCCGGTCCCGCGGATCCGACGTCACCAGAAAAATAATTCCGCCCCGTTTATCCCTCCCAACCACCCCACCGGGACAGAAGCAAGCTACCACAACGCACCACAGGCGGTGTTCTATTGCAACTAAAATAGAATATGGACCACCAGAACTCGTGATCTTAGTGATTGAGACTCGCGGTGCACCCACCTATGCCATTCAATACGCATACGGAGGGCCTCAACCGAACGGAGCAGAGCAGAGCAGAAGAAGCCACGTCAACGCCGACGCCGATGGATCTACCTCCTCCAGGGGCAAAAACAACAGCAACGATAATGGAAGACAGTGCGTACGATTCAATACCTCCTTCGGACGATCGCTACCGGGACGCCGACGCCGACGCCGACGAAACCTCCACCTACTCCCTCGTAATGTCCTACCCAGCCGAAGCAGACTACTACGCGCTGCTGGGCCTCGCGCGCGACCCGCCACCCAGCGAGGCCGCGATCCGCTCGGCGTACCGCACGCTCACGCTGAGCTTCCACCCGGACAAGCAACCGGCGGAGCTGCGGGAGGCGGCGGAGCGGCAGTTCAATCGGATGCGCGATGCGTACGAAACGCTGGTTGATCCGAAGAAGCGGGTCGTGTATGATGCGCTGGGGGCGGAGGGCGTGCGCAGAGAGTGGGGGGCTGGCGGGGTGATGGGGCGTGGTGGTGCGGCGGAGAAGGAGGAGCGGGCCACTAAGTCTGAGAGGGAGGGGAAGGAGGTTGGTGTGAAGGCGATGAAACCGGAGGAGTTTCGGAGGTGGTTTTTCGACGCGATGAAGAAGAGGGAGAGGGGGGTGGTGGAGGGGTTGGTGAGGAGTAAGGTATGTCATGCTATGCTATGCGACGAGGTCATTCGCGGATCTGACTTGCAGTAGGGTACGTTGTTGCTTGGGGTTGATGCGTCAAATACCATTTCGGTTGATCAGGAGCTAGGAGAGGTGTATATACATGTTCCTAAGCTAAAGGTATCGAATATTGCCCTTCGATATGAGTTCGTGACGCCGTTTCCGACTTTGCGAACTATCTTCGGGGAGGATGTGAAGGACGATGAAGATGAGGGTGAGGACAAGGAAGATGGTGAGAATGAACAGGATGACGATGAGGGGCCTGAGTTGACGATTTCTGCCGGCGTGGCTGGTCCCTTTCAACGTTTGTTCAACAAGGTTGAATTGGAGTTTGAAGATGGAGAGACTGAGACTCGAAAAGTACGGCCAATTGTTACCACTGTGCCGATACCTCATTACTAACAAAACTACAGATTCCTTTACCCTTGACGTTGGTTACCCAGAGCATCAGCCTTGGGGCCAGTGTAAGCCGCGTGTTTAGAGAACAAGCAGGTACACAGGGCATTCTCAAGCGATGGCCCTTTTCTTTTCTTCAAAACTCGATCGCGACTGTCAATACCACACTTTTGCCTGCGCCAACGATACAAACTAGCCTTGCGAAAAGCTTCGTCCTAGCACAAGGAACAAGACCTTTCAGTGTTGTTCTAAGCGCTATCTTCAATCGCTCAATCTTCAGCGCTCTTCCTACTCTCAATCTTGAAATGACCAGGGGAATAGGGCGGAAGAAGGTTGCATTTTGTCACTGGTCAAGTGGATTCATTGGCTGGCCCGATTTCATTCAAACGCTCTTTGACCCATACCTTGGACTCCCCTTGAACGATGTCTTGTTCGAAGGCCAGGAAGTAAGCCAATTTCAGTTTGGGGTCGCATCGCGGTCTGCGGCAGTCGTGGCTAGCTCAGATGATGACGACGATGATGCTGTCCACCCGGAAGAGGAGCCTGCAGAGGATGAGTATGAGGCTCTACGTGCCAAGCAGCGCAAAGAAAATCAAGCGGCCGAAGCCTGGCAGTTTGCCGTGTCTTCTTCTCCGGTTCAGAATGGGTTTATTCTAAAGTACTCGCGGAACATCTTTTCCGGAAAGTCGCCGACCAAAGCGGTCTCTCAGTGGAGCTCGGAGAGGCACTACTCGTTGCCGCCGGAGAACGAGCCGCGTGCTGTGCGGCTTGAGATCTCCTCAACTGTCAGCATGGATCTCTCACTTTCATGGAGTATCCACGGATCTCGCCAAGTTAGCGAACTGACCCGTATGGGTCTCGGAGTCGGTCTACAAGCCAAAGGCATTGTCATGACAGTATCATGGAGCAGGCTTAGGCAGACAATAAAGCTGCCTCTCGCTGTTTGTCCCTTGGACTCGGTCAACCAGGACTCAGCAGCGCTGGCAGTCCTCCTGCCGTGGCTGACGTATTGCGCGGTTGAGTTCGGGTTCATCCGCCCCAGAGAACGGCGCAATCGCCGCAGGCTGATCGCCCAGCGACAGAAGCAGCTGAAGAAGTTGATTCCTCAGCGGAAAGCGGACAGCGCACAAGCCATTGACCTGATGGCTGACCAGGTGCGACGACGACAGGAGAGAGAAGCTGCTCGCGGTGGCTTGGTTATTACCAAAGCAGAGTATGGACACTATCCGAGCGGAAAGCTAAAGAAGGATGGCACTGTAAAGGAGCCCGATGTGGCAGATGTTACAATCCCGGTGGCTGCGTTGGTCGACCATAGCCAGCTCATCATTCCCAAGACGGTGGCTAAGGTGAGTCTCACTGGTATTTCCTCTGTTCATATTCCGCTAACATGTTGGTAGTTCCATATTCTTGGGTTCTACGACCTGGCACCTCTCCAGTCAAAGACACTGAAGATATGGTATCGGTACCATGGTAAGGATCATTACGTTGAAATTGATGATGCAGAGGGTGTTTCTTGTCCTATGAGGTTGCATTTGCTCAATGCTTGAAGCGTTTCAGTCATGTTTCCCTATAATCTCGCCTCGTCATCTTGTACTATATACTCCGTACACGAATTTCTTTTCGTCCTGGGCATGTATGCATAATGTTAGGTATAGCGCATCCAAAGTACGAGCAATTTCGCTTTACAAACCAGGTGCACTATCTAAGTATGACTATACTGTTACATATACCCAGATTATAATCATAGAAAAATTTCCCCTCGCAAACTCGGCTTTATTGGGGCTGCTGATGAATTCCCTTTTTCGGACGTTATCTAATCATACGGGCCATCACAGCGACCAGAGCCGCAACCCGCCGCCAAACTCTCGACCTAACGAAAAAAGCAGCAGGCATTTCATCACTTCATCATCGAAACTTTCTTTGTCTCTTACCCTCTATATACCCTCTGCACCCCCATATTCACAATGACATCCATTGCGGAGGGCCTCTTTAAGTCGTTACCGAAACCAAAATACACGGGCGAGGAAGAGGAGCTCCCACAGCATGGCCAGCGTGGACCGCGAATTGTAGGGCCGGGCCAGCTCGATGATACACAGATTGTTCTCCGGGTTTGTCTTCCTTCTTTTTTTTATTTGTTTACTCTCGTGCTGCAGCAGTACAGTACTAATTTGGTTCTCCATGTACAGAGGACCGGTCCACCTCCATACGGCAACCGTGCAGGATGGCGGCCCCGAGCCCCCGAAGATTTTGGCGACGGCGGCGCGTTCCCAGAAATCCTAGTCGCGCAGTACCCGCTCGACATGGGCCGGAAGGGTACGCAGTCGCAATCGAATGCGCTCGCAGTGCAGGTCGACGCGGAGGGGAAGGTCAAATACGACGCCATCGCGCGACGCGGACACGGCGATGACCGAATCGTGCACGCTTCGTTCAAGGACCTGATCCCACTCCGACAGCGGGTGGATATGGGCGAAGTGTCGCTGGACAGGCCGTCAGAAGAAGAAGTCGAGGAGCAGATGGAGAAGACGAAAAACGCGCTTGCAAGCCTAGTGTCCGGTGCTGTGGCTGCTCAGAAACCAAAAAATGTCAAGGGGGGCAGTCGGGCGGAGCCGACATTTGTCCGGTACACACCAGCGAACCAGATGGGGGATACAAGTCGGAAGAACGATCGCATTATGAAGATTGTGGAGCGTCAGCAGGATCCGATGGAACCGCCCAAGTTCAAGCACAAGAAGATTCCACGGGGACCGCCGTCACCGCCTCCGCCCATCATGCAATCGCCGCCTAGGAAGCTTACGGCGGAGGATCAGGAGGCGTGGAAAATTCCGCCGCCGGTGTCGAATTGGAAGAATCCGAAGGGTTACACGGTGCCGCTAGACAAGCGATTGGCGGCCGATGGACGCGGGCTACAGGATGTTACGATTAATGACAAGTTTGCGCAGTTCGCAGAGGCGCTGTTTACGGCCGATCGGCATGCCCGTGAGGAGGTGCGACTGCGCGCCCAGATGCAACAAAGATTGGCGGAGAAGGAGAAGCTGCAGAAGGAAGAGCATCTGCGTTCCCTGGCTCAAAAGGCGCGCGAGGAGCGGACAACCGGTCGTCGTGATTCTCGCGCTTCACGGTCTCCTAGCCGTAGCCGCAACCGCAGTCTATCCGAAGCGTCATACCGATCACGCACCCCCAGCGAAGACGAAGAAGCCGCCCGAGAGCGTGAGCGCATCCGTCGCGAGCGACGCCAAGACGCAGAGCGACAGCTACGCCAGTCGCGGATGGGCACCGAGCGACGAATCCAGGCAATGGCCCGTGAACAGAACCGTGATATCTCAGAGAAGGTTGCTCTCGGTCTAGCGAAGCCAACGCAGTCTTCCGAGGCCATGTGGGATTCCCGCCTCTTCAACCAGACAAGCGGAATGAGCACCGGATTCAACGAAGATAACCCCTACGACAAGCCGCTGTTTGCCGCGCAGGACGCCATCAACAGCATCTACCGTCCCCGGGCGCAAGCGGACTTGGACGACGAGGCCGACGCCGAGGGCGAAATAGGCAAGATTGAAAAGTCCAATCGATTCGAGGTCCTCGGGCGGGCCAAGGAGGGATTCCGCGGTGCAGCTGACGCAGAGGTAAGCCGCCTTGTCTCACCACCAAAAACAACCTTTTTTTTTTCTCAAAAGCTGAAACTAATTATATTATTTTGAACAGGAACGGAGCGGGCCCGTGCAATTCGAAAAAGACACAGCCGACCCCTTCGGCATCGACAGCATGATTGCCGATGTGACCGCGGGTGGAGGCAGCGGTGGAGCCGCCGGCCAGAAACGCTACGGAATCCAGGAAGTTGATACTGAAAATCGGGGGTCGAAACGGGCGAGAGTTGATGAGATTGAGGATTAGTCGTTCATCAATTGTCTGGTTTCAAAGTCGATTATTCCCAACATCTAGCGGCGGTTCTTCTTGTTTACATATACTGTTACATATCATGGATGCTCTGCGCTGCTTACTGCACTGCAATTTGGGTTTATCCGGGTCGGTCGTCGGTCGGCTGGTTGGGAGGTGCCAAGTGCTGTGCCTAGGTATAGAGAAACAAATAAAATAATACCCAATTAATGCCTTCTCCTATGTACGGACATACAAGAGACGGAACAGGATGCATCGCTCAGCAGTCCGCCTCATCCGACTGCGCTTATTGGTGCCGATAGGCAAAGTAGCCTCGACGCCTGTGCATGCAGGTGGTAGGACAAGTCATGTTAGATACTACTATATGCATTATTGCCCGCGGCGGACCATGTATTTCGGTCTTGAGGGACAAGACAGGTATCCGAATACTCCTACCCCAATTATTCCCTTGGGGAGGAGGGCTGATCTGCGAAGAAGGGGTGCATAATGCTTCTTCAACTTTGGCATTATATATTTTGGTGCGGAGCATAGCCTAGTTTCACACTTATTTGACATAACGGAGTACGGTACGATTTGGCCCCAATACGGGTGATCCGTAGTAAATAATGATAGCACCAACTGCATTTCACTTTATGAATTAGATCGAGTGCGGATGCTCCGGGCCCGTTCCGACGATTACGGAGCTGGAAATCAACGATATATATTGTCGCGTCCGTCTGTGGAGTACACAAAGAGGGATGTACTGATTCGATGGAAATGCAAATGGATGGATTATATCTTCTCGTTCTATCATATGGCGGCGCACAATGGTCATGACAGACGAGTATTGGAACGCCAAGGTCATGAACACTCTGGAATAGGGTCCTCCGGGAGGGTTAGGGATAGACAATGTCAATATCTATCAAGATAGAAGGATCAACGATCGACCCGATAAGGACAGGGTCTTGCTGATAACGACCGAAGATCAGGAGCGGCGCTGAAATTGAGTTGCCAGAGTCGGGAAGAAGGGCAAGGAAGTAGTAACAATGACGCTAGAGTTAGGACTATGCTGGCAGTTAATTAATCAATCTTCGTGCCGAGAAATAAGATCGGAACGCCTCTCCAATCCTGTCGCTATGACATACATATCTGCCTGGTAAAGTCAACAGGGTAGACCGCCTGACAGATGTATTGATTGGGTAAGAAAAGGGCTAATAAGGGTGGTCATTTGTTTGTCAGGATGTAAGTCGAGAGGAGGGGAGAAAATCCCGTGGTCAGCGGCAGGGGAGCTGAACGCTGGCCAACCAGGTCCCGATATTCACGAATTCTAAGGCACAAGTCTAACCCACGGATCCCTTTTGACAAGGTCATGGGAGATCGCTGGATTTTTTTGGCTTTCTGATTGTAGCGCTCCAAGCGCTGGTCAGATTGTACTAGAACTGCTTGGTGAGAGGTTTGAAACTTGGAAGCTTGAGAGTCTGAATCCGGAAGGCGGAGATTTGAGCTGAGGATGGAGGTCGGCTTTTAATTGCCAGTGTTATTAAGCGGGGAAGTCCAGCTGATAGCACCGTTGAATAATAAGAATGATCTGCTTTGAATTTAAATGGTGGGGGAAGAAAACTCTGGCGCTGGAAAAAGAAATGGAGGAAAATGAAATCTTCAATCGAGGAGTTTGGGTGGTGGCACGACCCGTTGCGAAGGATGTTCCCCGTGTTGCGGAACTCAAATGCTCCTTTTCCCATGGCGTAGAGCAGATGCGAGGAGTCCTGCTCCTCTTCAAGCGGGCGAAGAATGCTGGAAACTCCACCATGATACCACCCACCCTCCCCATCTCGTTATCAGTCTCCAATCACTGCGGGCTCGCGCGAACCCCTCAGCAACTGACGGATGCGGGCATTCGAGATCTTTCAGTGGCTGATGCCACGCTGCGCAGGATCAAGTGTGTGTGTGACCGGGTAGGTTGATTTGCAGCGATGTGCCTGACTAGCTCCCACAGGTTCACCACATCCTTGTACTCGTGAAGTGCGGGGAGCGGCACGAGCTTCTTCTGCTTTGACCACCCAGCTAATGCGTCGGATCTGCCTGTCAAACGTGCAATGCGCGGCCGGAGGATTCAAATCGACACCAGGACACAGCGCACTATCGGGTCTGGCGCCTAGCGCGGTGTGGCAATGGGAAGGAAGTTGTTGATAAGGCCGTCGCTGGTGGAGAACTGGAGCTGGAGATAAAGTCAGACGAACAGCCTAAACTAGGGTCTGGAGTGGACATTTAAATTGCAAAGCGGATTAGGTAAAAGCCACGCTCTGGATTTAAAAGGGAAACAGCAGTACTTATCAGCCCATCTGGAGCAACCTCAACGGTGGAGAGCGTCGATAACCAAGCTTTCCCTCTCCTTGACTCATATTTCCTTCTTCTCTCCGTCTTATTTTTTCCGGCGCGTATTTTCTTTTTCTGAGGGAAGCAATTCGTGGAGTTGACATCGTCTGTTCGGAGTAGAGGGCAACTACCGGTAACTAGAGAGAGGAAAGTGACGAGGAGTCAATCATCCTTGAGTGCCCAAGTGCAAGTCACGACTCACAAGTCACCTGCTTTCTCTCGATCCTCCCCCTCGACCTTCCTTCTCTCATCTTCTCCGGCTGGCGCCCTGCGTCGACGCCTTCTGTCATAATCCGTACCTTGAATAGCATCATCGCCAACGACAGTTGCCTCTCGCATTCCGAACCCTCGTCCAGTTCTTGATATCATCACTGCGAGCAATGGCGTAACTCCACGGCCTCGACTAATGAGGACAATGAAGGCGCAAGTCCCTGTGCCCTACAAAAGACTCAAGCGAAAAAAGAAAAGAAAGGAACAAAAGAAACCTTCATCTACGTTTATCCCGGACCCCAGCGCCTAGTTTCTTTTGCCTTACATTCTCGAAATATACTCAAGGGTCATTTGCTAGCCTGGAGAGCATCTATTACCTGCCTTATTTCAACTAACTTGTCTCTTAACTCTCGCCCCATTTCCTACCTAAGAGGCCCTGCTGGTCTCTGATTCTGTCCGGTCAATCTGGTTCTGCCTTGCAGCCTATCTGACATCACCCTCAATCCAGCTCACCTTCTACGCACATCTCTCTGCTAAGCCTGTCGCCATTCACGTGTCCCTGGCCAACGACGAACACAATCCTCACGCAGTGCTCCCAGAATGGATCATTCATTGTCACTGATATCTGCCCAGGTCCAGTTCATGGTGAGTTTGTACACTTGTTTGCTAATTCATCATTACATCCAACTCCCTTTCCTTACCCTTACCCTTACCCTTGTCTATCTTATATTATTCATGCCTTCTTGGGAAAGCCCTACCATGTGCCCGCCATGGAGCGAATTCGGCCTCGACTCGTTTCACTAACAACCGTCGTGGAATTACAGGAAGACCGACTAGCCCTGGTGCATATTCCCTTGGAGCTATATCCATTCTTTTTAGATCCTATTTTACGGGTGCTTTTTCATGAGATTTCCCCGATTACTGAAGCTCAGGTTGCATCCCGTGGCTGTGACAGCCCTCTTGAGACAACTAGTCACCTTCAGCCCGCCTTTTTGAATTTCTCAATCACGCCAGTGGAATGCTCAATTATGTGCCCTCGCCAACTCGCTGATGAGTACTTTGCCCCCTTGGTCGAGCGGTTCTTCCAAGTCAGCTCGTCCACGCAAAGCCGCCTGTCAGTCACTAAGGACGATTTCATCGCCATGCAGGTGTACGGTGAAGGACTTGAGGCTGGTCAGCGAGTCCTAGAGTTAACGACACCGCTGGCTATGGCAGGAATGTACGTGCAATCCCCTCTTTATGGCGTCGCCGTATGTGTTAACCCGGTCAATACAGCTCGATCTTCTTCATCTCCACCTACTTCGCTGACTACATAATCGTTCCGCTCAAAAGCAAAGCCCAAGTCATCGAGGCGCTAGAAAACCGAGGCTTCCAGTTCGAGATCTCGACGGAGGCTTTTATTAACAACAATCAACACGCCCTTAATACTTTTAGCCCTGTCTCTTCGCTGTCTGCAAGCACACTAAGCTCTCCGCCGGCCACACCCCCACCGTCATCGCTCAACGAGCTTCAGAAACGCACCTTCTCTTCTCTACGCCGGAACAGCATTGTTCCTTCGGTAGACACATCACTCCGTCTGGTGCAATGCGCAGCGCATCATCGATACAGCAGTGACGACAGCTCGATCGCCATCCTCCGGGATGCCCTAACTACAGCCCTCGTTGTAGACAAGCCCCGATTCCTCTCTCTTACCCTTACTGCTGCAGACCCTGCTGCATCTCTCCTTCTAGAACAACGTCTTCTCCCCCGTTTTTCGGGTGATCCTACCTCTCCCAGTGATTCAGATGACGACGACTCCAGTCTTCTACTTGGTTCAAAGGAGGATATACTCTTCCCTATCATGCTTGACTTGCGCAAACTTCCCTTGGAGGCTACCGGTATTGTCTGCGGTGTTGCAAGTCGACTTGCCGACGCCACGCACGCCCGTGAAGACAACCTCAGTTCATCAACCACTTCACTTCTACCCGACGACTCAATTTCCGAACGATTCAATAACCACGCCCATATCTCTACTCGACCGTCAAAACCCCATAGTCACAGCCCTGGCCGCAAAAGCAACAGCAGTAATCCGCCCACACACCGCCTACAGCCAGATTTAGATACTGGCCTTGACGCCGTGGAAATCAGTTTCCTCAGCACCGCACGCGCGGGAACAATTATCGTCGGCGAACACGAACTCCACCGAGCCATGGACGCCCTGGAGGCCGAAAGCCAAGAACCCGAAAAGGCGATTGAAGCGTTGGTAATCTAAGAATAGCATGCATGCCAGCTGCGCTATCAATCGTCACCCAGACTTCAACCACGCTATCTTCGTGCGACTGTTTTTTAAAAGTTTTATCCTTTCTTTTCTTCTATCACTTGTATTCTGGAAAAAAGAAGTTTCGCGGTACAAAAAAAGCCTCTTTTGGTTTTTTTTTTGTTTATCTCAACCCAATTTTCTCTTTCTTTAATGAGTTACGCCCTGCCAAGATATGCATACAGATGAGCGCGCCACGGTACATTGCCATTATTTTGTTTCATGGTGTTTTGTCTACATTGAAAATCTCCACTTATGTAGGTACGGTTGGATTCTTGATAGGTGTCTTTTTGCATTTGCATGGGAAGCAGGGACACAGAACGGCAAAGCAATGCGTTGCGACGCAGGCGTGGCATTCCATGCTCAGCTGGAATGGGAATGCCGGGGAGCTAGCCTGCTGCTTACTACAGTATGAAGAACAATGACGAGAGATGATCACGATACTTTTGTTGGTAGCAAAAAAAAAAGGTTCTACATCGTTTGCGCCAGAGTTTAAGCCCAGTCGACGAATCCTGTTATCCGAATTCAATATCGAATCCATCATGAGATCATAAAGTACAGGCTCTTTTTCTCTTCCCTTATTAGCCCACCATTCATATAATTGCTTCTGTCGTCGGAGATTCTATGAAATCATACGTTCAGCTCACGAACTCATGTTCGTCATTAGTCTGTGCGTTTGTGTAACCCAGAAGATGAGCAGCAAGTCCAGTGATAGGACGAGTCAGGCCGCCAAGTACCGAAGGAACGGCGCCTCCTGTCAGCCTCGATGTGGAGAACAGGGTTGTGATAAGATGGAAATAGTGAGCCACGAAGTTTGTTTCAGCTTCTGGATTCCTGGATCCCCGTCATGTCGCTGCTGGTGGTGAGTGATGTTGTGGATGATGCCGTGCAGGGGCCTTACCTAGTGCGGCCTGCTGATAGGTGAATCATGACTGGTGACTTGCGCGATTATTTCTTTCGGATAGCTTGACGTCTCCAGTGGGCAGGAAAGTGAAAATCACTCACCCATATTAGAATTTGAGTGATTTGACAGGTCGCAAATATGTGGGAGAAGCGAGTCAGAATGTCAAGGCTGACGTCTACGCATGTGGCTGTCTTAATGGAATGGGAGGCCGCACATTCTCGTCTTGCCGCAATAGCCTCGAATTTGACAGCCTTCGGAATAGAGGATCAGCTAAAGTTCCACGATGCGCGCGCATTGATCCTGGAATTGGAAAGCCGCTCGGGTTTCGGTTGCGCGTGTGATAGTAAGATGGAGGTGTGCCAGTAAGTAGCACCTCATCCCCGTGGCTAAGCGTCCAAGCCTTATCTCGCGGTTGTTTTTACCGATAGACTTTGACCGTTCCTGCAGCGCCAGTCAGCACCCATTCAACCAAGCACGTTCGTCATCTTCGTCTAGTCTGGAATGCCAGAAAAACAAAATACATACCATCAGAGCAGCCACTCGCCCAGCACTTTCCTCTCTCATTCCAGGCCACAGAACTCACGGCCTTGGCCCTCTCTCCGGCCGGGATCGCCGCGATAACCTCTCCACTCAATACATCCCAAGCAAACATATGGGCCTGACTAGAGAGATCGTCTTTGTTGGATTCACTTCCGCTTAAGACGACCGCGTCAGCTTTTGCGAATACTGATCGGATGCGCAACTCTGTGTTCCGATACGTTGGGGCAGACTGTCCCGTGACTAGTGTACGTTTGGTGCTGTCGTCTTGGCCGAATGCCTTCAAGAGCTTTCCGTCATCCCGATCTAGCATTCGTATTCGACTGTCTAGCGTTGACACCAAGAGCGCGTTACCATCCGTGGAGCATCGGACACTGGTAACCGGGTGCCCAAGGACATCGACCGTTGTCCGACCCATGCGGATATCGTAAACTCTCGCGCGACCGTCATAACTTCCGCTCGCGATGGAGTACGTAGGCATATTCACATGTAATGAGGAAACCGTATCGCTAGCATCAGTGAGAGTCTGAATCGGCTTATGGGAATTCGAGCGGCCATCCCAGAGGTTAATGGTAGTATCTGCGCTACCTGATCACGCCAAAAAAAATTAGCCGTTGCTCTTTAGGGACCGCAGAGTCCCAAGCATCAAGAGTCCTACCAGAGACTATCACCGCATCGTCTTCCCCAGCAAATTGCACAGCTTCCACCCTGGCATTATGTCCACCCCAGCGTCTCGTGGTAATACCCTGTTCAACATCCCACAGGAATACCTGGCGATCTCCACCGACACTCGCAAACCGCGAATTATCCGATGCGACAGCGATATCTAACACCGAGTACCCGTGTGCCTCGTATTTCTGGATCGGCGAAGTCGTCTCGATGGGGGACACATTGTTGCTGTTCGGGATTGCGCGCGACAGGTGGATCGCGCGATCGGTAGATCCGGTCAGGATATATGTTCCTGGACCGCCAGAGAAGGTCACGGCATTCACTGGCCCTGCGAGATCGGTCAGGATGGGGAAAGGTGTTCAGTGTTTATGGGAGGAGCGTACCATTATGTGTCTTGAGCGTGTGAGCCAACTGCGTGGGGAATTTTCCAGTCGCAGTCATTGGCGGGCATTCGAGAAGGGTGAAAGATAAATAACAATGAGGGTACAGCACTCAGCAGAAGTCGCAGGTTAGAGCATGATAATTGCTTCTGGCCGAGGCTTTGAGCAGGTTTGAGATGAAACCCGCGTCGGAAGGCGGAGGAAACGTTCACCGGGGCGCCGACGCGATTAAGCTCCAGAGTTCGCTCCATACCTCAAGCGAGGAGCATTGACAACGCAGACTATACAATCTGTCAAAACTACAGTACTGATGTTCAAGAGTGATCTGCTCAGCACTATTAAAATCACCGAATCTTGTCACCATGGAGAAGGCTCGAAACTATAGCGATCGGCAGATGAAGATACTTCTCCCAGTGTCGAGAATTAAATCTGTATTGAGATGATACGGATACAAGAGAGTTATTATCAAGGACGTAGAAACCATCGCTAGCTGCCAGGAAGCAAATTCAGAACAGAGGTCCAGCCACACCGGATAGAAAGCCTGGTATGGATGTTGAGCTTCTGAATTAAACACAATCCGAAATAGTCACGGAGAAGATCAAAAGGTGAGTAAGGATAAAAGTAAAGGAAACCATGAAGGGGTAATCGAGTGTAAAGCCATATTAGTCGAGATGAATGCACACTTCTGCTTTTTCCGTCGTCCGTGACAACCACTACCGCCTGCTCCCAGTGGTACGAAAAAATGGTTAACGACGGCCGTGGCTCCGGGTGGATGAACCTTGGAGCCCTTCGATTTCTTGCTCGAGAGCCTTGATCCTGTTCTCGGGTCAGTTGAACTGATTCGTAAGTGGCTTAAACTGAAAATGGGGACGTACGCAGCATGGGTAGCTTCTAGATCCTTGTTGAGGCGATCGCGCTCTGCGATAAGCTTCTGCTCCCACTGTCGGAATCGCGATTCCTCGACCTTGACCTGCTCGGTGAAGCGCTTGCGCAGGTTCTCCTCCTCTTCCTTGAACTTGGGGTTGTCCAGCTTTCTGGGACGGGCCTCGCCGAATTTTCGGGTCTCCATCTGTTGTGCGCGGTATGCTTCGTAGTGCTGTTCCTCGGTTGTGTGAATGAGGTCGAGCATATGAGTACGGATAAGAATCGATCGCAGCTTCTTGAAGTCGCAGTGCTCCTCGTCCTCGACCTCAGCAACACCCCAGGCGTATTGACGACCCTTGACCACCCGGCCATCGTTGGTCTTGACATCCTTCTCGGAACCGATCACAGCGAAAGGCATGGCAGCCATGAGACTGCGGGCGTGGGTGGCCGCGGTCTCGTCGTCCTCCTCGACGGGGGGAGTGTAGATCTTGATACCCTGCGCTTCAATGACAGCTTGAACCTAGTTAAGGGAATCGTGCGGTTAGCTATATGCTATGGCACAATGATTATGCGAACACGGAGTCTCACCCTCTGCTTGTACCGAGCGAGATCAGCGGGGCTGAGAGTATCGGCCTTGGCAATAACGGGAATAAGGTTGACACGGGAGCTCAGGCGCTTCATCACCTCAATGTCCAGAGGCTTAAGAGTGTGTCCAGTGGGGCGGATGAAGTACAAACAGGCGTGCACACGCATATCGATCTTGTCTGTACGGCGGGGTTGTTGCTCTTGCAACATGTAGGACTCATGCTGGTCGTCAAGAAACTCGATAATCGGTTGCCAGGAATCGCGGTTGTTGACATAGTCACCAAATCCAGGGGTATCGATCACAGTCAAGCGGACTATATAAGGCGCAATCAGTTAGTCGTAGCTTATTTCTCGCGCCAATCCATTATGAACCTTTGAAAAACTTCTCCTCTAATTCAGCCTTGGTGATTTCAATCTCAACAGTCCGGTCAATCTGCTTCTGGTGACGGCGCTTGTGGTCGGCGTAGTTCTTGATGGTGGTGGAAAACAAAGTGTTGATAAACGTGGTCTTTCCGAGCCCAGACTCTCCAGCAACCTAAGATCAAATTAACAAACTGCTCACATTTATAAAATCATCAATGTGACACACCATGATAGTGAAAGCCGCACCCCGCTTAGCAACAATCTTGTGTCTGAGGTATATTGGTTAGACCACCCGGTAACTCTTCCATCCCATTGATCGCATAGTACATACCGCTGGTTTGGGAGCTGGTAAGAAACAGGTGGTGGTTAGCATTGCAGCTTCTATATGATGAATTGATTCCTTAGGTTCAAGACTCACGTTAGCAATGCCAATTGGCGAAGCGGTCTCGTTGATGGGAGCCATGATGATAAGGGGTTAATGGGAGGTAGCTAGAAATCGATCGGTCGGGTCCCGAGAGAGTGACCCCGGGTTTCTTTAAGAAAGAGAAGAAGGATTATAAAAGGAGGAGAACGAAAAGACCCTTCAAGACCTGAAGAAGTCGAAATCGGAGGACGGTCGTCGAGAGGAGAATGGGAGACAAGATGACAGCAGCAGTTCACCCACTTCTTGGTTGTGCCTGGTTCAGTTTAGTTCGGCTCCTGCTGCCCCTGAATCCCAAGATTCCAAGACCCCCAAGTCACGTTTTTCGGGGATCTTGATTCCTTAGGCAGTAACGCTAGTGCCATTCGAGGCTAAGAATCTCGGGGCCGGATAAAGATGTTGATCCGAGCTCTTATCGCGGGAGGCCGACTTTTTTTGTTCAAGGTCCGACATGAGAGGGAACTGCGAGAGCTGAGGGAGACGATCTGACTGTCGAAAATGAAGACCGATTTCAAGGTGAGTAGTGCAGGCCAACTGGAAGCCCGGAACTACAAAATTGGCTTGGAGACGTGAAGAATGCTAACTAGAAACTCTAGTTCTCAAACCTCCTCGGTACGGTATATCGCGAAGGAAACCTTCTGTTCACACCAGATGGGAATTGCCTTATATCTCCCGTCGGCAACAAGGTCACCGTGTTTGATTTGGTCAAGTATGTAGCTTTATAGCTGTTAGATACTTCTTTATAACCTGTTTCTAACCCGTTACTCTCACAGCAACACTTCTCATACTCTACCTTTTGCGCATCGAACAAATATCGACCGACTAGACCTTACTCCTCGAGGAAACATCCTACTATCCGTCGACGAGCATGGCCGCGCAATTTTGACCAATTTTCACCGTCGGGTTCAGATCTATAACTTCTCATTCAAAGGCCGCATCTCCGCCCTTAAATTCTCCCCAGATGGTCGTCATTTTGCGGTAGGAGTGGGACGTCGACTACAACTATGGCATACCCCGGAAACCCCTAGCGTCGGTACCGACGGAGAGATTGATTTCGCGCCGTTCGTCCTTCATCGCGACCTCGCCGGTCACTTCGACGAAGTCGAACATATCGAGTGGTCGAGTGATTCCCGTTTCCTGTTAACCGCCTCGAAAGATTTAACGGCACGGGTTTGGAGTTTGAACCCCGAAGACGGTTTTGAGCCTACGACCCTCTCTGGACATAGACAGGGAGTAAAGGCAGCGTTCTTTTCGGGCAATCAAGAGATTGTAAGTGGCCCAATGTGCATGCGCAACTTCTGTCCTAACCACAATTAGATTTACACTGTCAGCAGAGACTGCACACTCTTGAGATGGGAGTATGTCTCTAAGAAAGATCCAGACACTATGGAAGATGTAGACGAACCGCGATGGCGGATCGTCAAGAAAGAATTCTTCCAGCAGTCGCACGCCACGGTCAAGTGTGCCGCATTCCACGCTCCTTCCAACTTGCTTGTTGTTGGTTTCTCAAATGGATTGTTCGGCCTTTATGACCTGCCCGAGTTCAACACTATTCACCTCCTAAGGTAAGTTGGTCATTCTCCAGCCGCACTCTGCGGCGCTGACTGGGTTGTAGTGTCTCGCAAAGCAATATCGACGTCGTGGCTATCAACAAAACCGGCGAGTGGCTGGCGTTCGGTTCCTCAAAATATGGTCAGTTGCTAGTCTGGGAATGGCAATCGGAGTCCTATATCCTCAAACAACAAGGACATTTAGATTCGATGAATGCGCTTGCCTATTCTCCTGACGGCCAAAGGATCGTGACGGCTGCTGACGATGGCAAGGTCAAAGTCTGGGACGTCAAGTCTGGCTTTTGCCTTGTAACATTCACGGAACACTCGAGTGGAGTGACGGCTTGTCAGTTCTCCAAAAAAGGAAATGTTCTGTTCACAGCATCGTTGGACGGCTCTGTAAGAGCCTGGGATCTTATTCGTTACCGGAATTTCCGAACCTTTACCGCCCCATCCCGGCTCTCGTTCTCATCCCTTGCAGTCGATCCTAGTGGAGAAGTTATCTGTGCTGGATCTCCAGACTCCTTTGATATCCATGTATGGTCGGTGCAGACTGGCCAGCTTCTTGATCAACTGTCTGGGCATGAGGGTCCTGTTTCTGCGTTAGCATTCGCCGCAGATGGAAACCACTTGGTCAGTGGTAGCTGGGACCGCACCGTCCGTGTTTGGAGCATCTTCGGACGAACTCAAACAAGTGAGCCCTTGCAGCTCACGTCCGACATCCTCAGTGTCGCATTTCGACCCGATGGGAAGCAAATTGCAGCCTCATCGCTCGATGGCCAGTTAACGTTCTGGTCAGTGGCTGATGCCGTGCAAGTTGCTGGTATTGATGGCCGTCGTGATGTTTCTGGAGGACGCAAGATCACAGATCGCACTACTGCCGCCAATGCTGCGGGAACAAAATCCTTCCACTGCATCACATACAGTGCCGACGGTTCCTGTATTCTTGCAGCAGGTAACAGCAAATACATTTGTCTGTACGACGTACAGTCGGGTTGCCTGGTGAAGAAGTACACTGTATCGGTGAACACTGCGCTGGATGGCACCTTGGAATACCTGAACAGCCGTGACATGACGGAAGCCGGTGCGCTTGGCCTCATAGATGAGACCGGCGAAGCATCCGACCGTGAGGAACGCATTGACCGATCCTTGCCTGGCGCAAAGCGTGGTGATGCTGGCTCTCGAACCACTCGGCCTGAGGTGCGAGTCAGCTGTGTAGACTTCTCCTCGACCGGGCGGTCGTTCTGCGCAGCGTCCACAGAGGGACTTCTCATCTACAGTCTGGATACGGAATTCGTCTTCGATCCTTTTGACCTTGACATTGACATTACACCCGCTAGTATCCTGGCCACCGTCGAAGGCGCAAAGCAAGCTCATGCGACGGGTGAAACGAACAACGATGAGACATTCTTGAAGGCACTAGTCATGGCTTTCCGACTGAACGAATCTAAGCTCATTCGTGCCGTGCACGCGTCTGTTCCTCCTTCAGATATCGCCCACGTGGTTCGCTCTGTACCGACTGTTTATCTTCCTCGTCTGTTACGATTCATTGCGCACTCGTGCGACGAAACACCTCATCTCGAATTCAATCTTCTGTGGATTGAGACTTTGTTAAGTAATCACGGCAGATACTTCAAGGACAACGCAGGAACGTTAGCCCCGGAGCTTCGTGCTGTCCAACGCGCACTTGACGAAATCAACGAGAACCTCAAACGCCTCTCCGAGAAAAACCTTTACAGTCTCAACTATCTCCTTGCAAAGCCCGTTCTCGCTGCTAAAAATGCGCCTGCCTTCTCCAGGCTAGTCGAAACTGATAATGCTGCAACCGTAGGAAACGGCGAGGGAAAGACGAGTGATGCTGATGATGATTCGGAGGCTGAATGGCAAGGCCTTTGAAAGCATCCGCTCCAACTTGTATTATTTTCTGTCTCTTGTCTTCGCCTGCTATTTGACGCCTGACATTCTATACTCTCATCGACTCTCAGAGCTTGCATTTGCGTCTGGCGTTCTGTTTACCGTGATGCTATATACCTTGGAAGATGGCTGGGACAGGTAAAAGTTTTAGAAATGTACATAATCATGATCCACACCATCCAATGCTTTTCGACTACCTCGGGTACGCGCCATAAAGCCACCCTTATTGTATCATTTATGGTCAAACTATTCACACATGCATGCTTCTGTTTTGAGAGGGGCCGCATTTGACACCAAAGTGGATAAATAGACTTTTGCACATCAAGCAGCATTAACAGTTTCCCCAGGGCTCTTTAATGGCATCTTTGTCTTCTCACTTTAGTCACCCTCTATGGGCCTTTGTTTGCTAGCTAGCACTCATTTTGCAATGTATCCCGGGCTCAGCCTGGCCTTAAAGTACCTTGTTCCACTCTTTACCCTGTATCTAAGTTGCTCCTCAATCCATGCATCCATTATCTTCTCCCCAACTAAAAGTACCCCGCAGGCGCTCCTAGAAGAAAAGGGCTGGGGCCAAAGTGTGCCATCTCCGCCCCGCTGCCATGCAGGCCATGCAAGATAACTACCGCAATCTCAACCTCAACCTCACACCCACGTGATAACCAGTGTTTTTCTGAGAAATGATTCTGTTGTTCCTGATTTTCTTCTTTCTGTCCTTGTCCATCTTCCTAGAGTGGTGTTACTATAGCCCTCGCGTCCCACGATTCATCTATCCACATTACGGACCCAAAGCGAAAGTTATCTCAAACAGTGACTCCGGTCTAATACTTCTATGACCATGTCACCACTAGTCGCTTTGGGCTTGTTTCTCATTGTACTCGGCTATGTCGTGGAGAAGCACCCTGACGATGAGGTGCCGACTGTGACCTTCTGCCGGATTCTTCCTGACTTCATCAACCGTCTCCTATTCTTTGTAAAGGCACCTTCTCTGATATCCTATGGCTATAACAAGGTACATAACCTAAACCTTTCAATGATACTAATCGGCTAATGCGGCTGCTTCAGTATAAGGACAAGCCTTTTCGAATCCTCAAGGTCGATGGAGATATGATCGTTCTACCCGCCAAATACCTTCCGGAAATTCGCTTACTCCCACACACGAAGATTAGTCTCTTGGATGCACAGTTCAATGTGAGTTTACTTTGTGCTCCGTTACGACCTGAACTAATGGCTCGCAGAGCGTCTGTGGTGAGTACACCAAGGTCCTCAACGACAGCAGTCTGACAGCAGATACCGTCGCCAAAAAGTTGGCTACTGCTCTGCGTATGTAGCTTCGTTTTGGTACCATCTTCTGTTCTAACAGCTCGATAGATCGGATTGTTCCAAATGTTATTAATGAGCTTCAACATGCTTTCAAGATTGAGGTCCCCGAATGCACAGGTACATCCATCCTACCTCCTGATCCGCAATAGAGCTAACCCTACGACAGATCGCTGGGTCTCCGTGAACCTGTACTCTATGATCCTCAGACTCATCAGCCGTTCCACGTCACGCATCATCGTCGGTGAAACACTTTGTCGTAACGAGGAATGGCTCAACACCGTGACCACCTACACCTACAATCTTGGCCTTACCATCATCCTACTCCGTCCTCTGCCCCGCGTCCTCCGCCCACTAGCCGCCGGGTTCCTACCTAGTGTTCGATATCTGAACAGGACAATGCAGAGAGTGAAGGACGAGGTTTTCGTGCCCATGATCGTTGCCCGTCGCGAAGCTGAGGTCAATGATCCCAGCCACCAGAAGCCCGACGACTTCATGCAGTGGATGATGGATACAGCAGATAACGAATTTGACAAGAAGCCCGAGAACATTGCGCAGGGACTAATGATCGTCATGGCGCTAGCCGTTGTGCATACTACTACCATGCTCATTACCCAGACTATCTATGATCTGCTCATCCGCCAAGAGTATATCGAGCCACTGCGTCAAGAAATCCTGGACACTCTCAAGGACGGATGGATAAATGCGACTCCGTACTGCTTCAGTGCCCAGACTCTTCTGGATAGCTTTATGCGCGAGTCTCAGCGTTTCAATCCCACCGGCGAAGGTATACACGGCCCTCTTCCTTCCCCTCCCAAACCGAACCCTATCTTTCTACATTCAACAAAACCAGAGCCATAATTAACAAAAAAGTAAACATCCAACGCGTAACAAAAGAGCCCCTCACCTTTTCCGACGGCCTAATCATCCCCGCAAACACGCATATCTGCTTTGCTGCAGGCCCGCTCTCCCGTGATCCCCCCAACGTCCCCTATCCCAACCTCGACCCCTCAACTTTCGACGGCTTCCGCTGGTGTCGCGATCCCTATGCGAAGAACAACAAACTCGTCAGCACGACTGCAGCGAATTTGCATTTTGGGTTCGGACGTCAGGCATGTCCTGGGCGCCTATTTGCCGCAAATACCTCGAAAGCGATTCTCAGCCGACTGCTCATTGAGTATGATATGAAATTTGAGCAGGGTAGGGAAGGTAAACGGCCGATGAATATCCGCAATGGCGAGCAGATCATGCCAAATTTTTACGCGAGAGTTCTTATTCGGCGGACGGGAAATGAGATTTGATGGTCTGGCTGGATTTAGCTTGCAAAGGGATTCATGGTGATCTAAAGGCATGGAATTGTCATGCGGAGGACAAGAAATGAAAGCCGTAGATTAGCAAGAATATCCAGTTTCTTAGTTTAGCTCTTTGTATAGCTTTAAAGGCTAGGATAATAGAATACTCTCTACTCCAATACTACACAATCCTGCAATAAATCGCTTATCGCCTTCTTAGATGTATCATGAGCCCAAGCCCCATACCTAAATAATAGCAACAGCATTGGGTGGACTCGCCACGCCTCCAGGAACCTATTCAACGCCGTCAGCACTCAGCCCTTTATCAACACATACCCCCTCCGTTAGAACAAAAAAAGGTAAGGGGAAAACAAACCTTCAACGGCATACTACTCAAAAAGAAAGTCCAACTCCCCCGCTCCCTACACTTCGTCGCCAACTCCTCTAGATCAAAATACTCCCCAATCGGCATTCCCCAGCCACTGAGGCACCACTGATGCAGCGTCTGCTCCGGCGACACGCCATCCCTAATCAGTGGTGCAGTTTCAAAACTCGGCGAATCGCTCGCAATCGCCGCGAACTGGTTCTCCCACAGCCAGCGCAGCGTCTTCTCGCCATTCTCGACGCCCGCGAAATCAGGAGTAGGCCGGGCAGCGAGTGTGGCTTCCTCGTCTGAAGATAGTGCATTGTACGCTTCTGTGAAGCCGGTGCGGACGAAGAGGATGTCGCCGGGCCGCGGGGTTGTCGAAGTTTCTGAGAGGATGGTTTGGAGGTGGGCGAGAGAGATTGTGCTGCTGGTGAAGGGGGAGAGAGGTATTGAGTTTTTCTGGGCCCAGGTTGCGTAGTCGATTAGCAGGCCACGGCCGACAATGCCGCCGGTGTTAGACCATGCTTGCGTAGTTGTTAGCTAGCCTCTTGAGCGTGAGAAGATTCGGAGACGAACCGTCAATTCCAATAGCCCTTGACTCCTTCAGATCGTCCAGCGAATGCCCGTTAAAGTAACACCCGTGTGTTTGATTCCCTGTTGTAAGCCGCAAGTATCAGCACAGGCACACAGAAGGGCCACTATTACTACTTCCCTCTCAACCCTACTAACCATAATGTCGAAACCCATCCCACTGTGTACTCGTCTGTGTATTAAAAGTAAGAATGTCATCGTTGACAATCCTTGGCGCCTTGTTCACAAGCTCCTGGGTGAACGGGTTCCGACCAAAACTTGGGTGGCCTAGACGGTTCAAGGGAAGGTCTAGCGAAATTCGAACTCCCTCACGGATCTCTTCGGCAGCTGTACGACGAACTAGTTCAGGTGTTAGGAGGTTAAGCATTCCCAGCTCGTTGTCTGGACCGAAGAGACCCCAGGCGTTTCCTGGAGGCCCGGATGGGTCCATGGTTAGGGAATCGAAGGAGGGGATTGTGGGGGTCGCCATTGAGATGGGATTATGAAATGAGTGACTATATGGATGGAGAAATGAATTGAGATGAATGTAAGACTAGAATGGGGGCAGGTGAAGGGAAGAATATATGAGGTTCGGTTATTCGGCCGGCGGATATTTTTCCAGCACAGGAAAAGCTATACAGATCTCGGAGTGAAGCCGTGATGGAAATGCGGGGAAAGGTGGGGTGGCGTTCATTGGAAGATTGCTTAGCCCAAACGTTACCTCCTCGTAACTTTACACAGGAGCGCCGGTAATATACAGGATGTCGTCTAACCTAGACAATCTATAGAACCCTCATATGCTACCTAGATGTAATAATAATCATGCATCTCCAGCTGCTGCAGCGCCTCGTCCACGTCCACGTCCACGATGTCCGTTTCCGCGGTCTCCGCCACGGCTGTTGCCACGACCGCGCCCCCGCGACTGGAACTGAGGTGGTGGAACTTGCGAATAGTTCTTGGGTCGGAAGTTAGGGTTGTTTTGCACGATACCGGAGTCGGGGTCGTTGTCAACCGCGACGTAACCGCCTCGTCCGCGTGCGTTGCCTCCACGACCGCCTCGCCCTCTACCACCACGAGAAGATCCATCCGCTTCGTTATGTTGCCCTCGGCTGCCATTGGCCTGGGGTCGAAAAGGCAAGGTTGTAGTGCCATTCTGTGTGCCCTGTCCACGGCCCCTCCCCGACAAAGCACCACGGAATGATCCTCTGAGGGGTGGCGGGGTAGCAGCTTCTTTCAGCTGGCCTTGACCGCCTGTGCCCATAGGAGCACCGTATCCAGCGACGGTCAAGGGAGAAGGTTGGTTTTGTTGCATCTGGCTTACTGCAGCTCTGGTGCTAGCAGTCAACTGTCTGTACGACACGTTGAGGACAGACGATGCGAGGACAGTTTGGCCACGGAATGGAGAGCATCGATCGCCCAGGGTCGTGCCGCTCATGAAGGCGACGTCAAACACAACATCAAGTAGAACAGCTCTTGGCGTTCGGGTAAGCCCAACGACAGTTCCTCGCGTGGCAATCGGCACCTTTCCGGAGTCCTGGGCGTATACGACACGATCGCCGAGCTTGAAGGTCTGGTTACCAAGTCGTTGCTCAACGTCCGATGGTCGAAGAAGAGCACTTCGAGGAACGCCTCGCATCTTCTTGGGCTCCATGGGCGGCTGGCTCTGCAGGAGTTGATCAGCATCCTGTTCAATCAGCTTGACAATATCCGAATCGAGCTGCTCTGCTTCGAGAGGGACTCTTTCAAAGCTCTTTGCTTCGATTTCCTTCAGCCAAGCCTTGATTTCAGTGATCTTCTGGAGAGCAATGTCGGGTGGGTAGAAGTCGGTTGGCGTGTACCGGTCATTCTGAGGGTTGCGCTGGATACCCGCAATGAATTCGGGGAATTTAATCATGTACTGCTGTAGCAGGCCGACGGCCTTTGAACTAAATTCCCAACCTGAATCTCCACGGCGGGAATATCCGAGGACTTTTTGCTTTTTAGCCTCAAACTTAAGGTTGAGACCTAGATTGACGCGGAAGCCTTCGACATCCACAGAAAATGAAGAAGTGATCTTGGCGAGGACCAAAGGATTCAAGCGCAAGTTCCGGGCAATCGCAAAGGATGGCATATAAGGGCTTAGCGCCTCAGCGTTCTTAGCCCTCTCTCTTCCGAATTCGGGCTCTCGACCCTTGATAGCGGCGATCAAACCAGTCACTTTGCCATCGTCATGACCAGTGATATGGACCGGTCTACCGTAATTGAAGTCGCCCAGGAAAAAGGCTCGGGAGCCCTCAGGGAACTCTTTTTCGATCGGCAAAGCTTCGCGTTCGATAAAGCGTTCGTCAGGATTGATGACTTCGTCAACGACAAGCTGCAGAGCGTAATCGGTTTCCTGTCCAGGGATATCCGCAAATTCTTTGACAGTTGCCCCTTCGTCGGTCTTGATGAGGCCCTTCAGAAGCTGAACATGAACCATAGCCTCGACAGGGCCGATGATCATGCCAAACCTCCGGCTGTATGTGCCCTCAATCTTGTCGGCCTTCTTTTTCCACTGCTCGATCTGGACGTCCGAGTGTGGCGTTGCAAGAGCATGCTGCTCCCCTTCCGGGAGGGTATAATCGAATAGCTCGTCAGAAACGCGGACAACAAATGCTTCTTGCAAGAACGGATAGCCAACAAAGACTCGCTGGCCAAGCTTCTGCTTCGCCAGCTCAGTGGTCGATCTACTCCCAGGGTCAAGAATCGTGACCACCATGCTTTCATTGCGGCTCTCCTGTTGGAAGACGCAAACGCCATGGAAACCCAATTGACCGACGTGCGGCAGGGTCTTAAGACTCGGGAAACCTGCAAGAGCGGAAGCTCCGAGGTGCACTCCCTCCACCAACCCAACATATGGCTCTAGCCCCTCCATTGTAGGTAGGTCGAACACATTTTGGACACAGTGGCAATTGGGGAGATCAGGAAATATTCCTGGCAGGGAGGAGGGGTAGATATACTGCGTGTCCGGGGAGTACGTGAATTTGAGGCTTACGCCAAAGCCATTGCGCGCCTTTTCTTCGGGTGCCAAGAGGTGCTCTCTCGTAGCAAGCGCATCTAAGAGGCGACGTTCATCGATGAACGGGATTTTGACCACAGCTTCCCATTCCATCTTCTTGCCGTTCATATCCAATTCGAAATCACGCGGATAGAAGTCGATGATTGGGGAATCCGGGGAAGTCATCAATTCATGATACGCCATCGGCACAGTCTTCTTACTGCGGTCGGGAAGCACGCCCATGAGCTGTTCATAGGGTCTGAAAGGTCGTCCGAGGCGGAAGTTCACATCTGCTTTTAGGCCCTTTTTCACATCTAAACCACAGTCAGCGGAGCGAGAATCTTGAATGTCTATACCACTCGACTTACCGGATATCATGGGAGCATAGTGTGAACTGAAGAACCATGGCCAAGAGGCAATGCCTCTGTAATAATAATACAAAACCCATTGAAGGCCTTGCACGTAGTTTTCCGTCAGTTTTCTCATTTCCTCGTAATTGTCCAAGCCCCAGCCGAACTTATTCATATAGTATTTGTCTTTCCAATCCTGAAACTTCTCGTCATATTTTTTCTGGGCTACTACTTGGGCCTCTTCAGGGGACAGCTCTTGAACCTTGGCGTTATCGTATTTGCGGAGGATCCGTCGGACAGCCATAGATGCTTCTTCGTCTTCCTCCTCCTCACTATCGTCATCTTCGCTGGCAGGAAACTCAAGTTGGATAAAGCGGTCCCCATCGTCGTTCGAAACAGTCGACCAGGGTAGCCGCAGGTCACCTGCGAGCTGCTCAACGAATTTGCGGTCTCTAGCAGGCAGAGTCGGTGGGAAATCAAGAGGCTTTGAGTTTGCCGCCTTTCCAGGTCGGTTCAGAACAAACTTCTTGACTGTCTTCAAAATCGTCTTCTGGTCCGGTGTGATCGTAAAAGTCTTTGGCTTCGCGTCGCTCTCTCCGTTCTCGTCTGCACCATTTTGCTTTGCACGGATCCATGCCGCATCCGAGTTCTCAGCCTCGAAGAAACGGTGTTCCACGTGACTCAATCCATCCAGAAGCATACCAAGCCGTTCCAGGTTGATAACACCTTCCTCGTTGATATAGCCACCCATCTTCGGCAAAACTTCTTTGTAGACTTTGAACATCAGTGACAGCGCGCCTTCATTAATATGGAGGTTGGGCAAATTGGGCAGAAAGTCGTTTCCCACAAAGAAAGCCATCAAAATGAAGTCATCAATCACACGTTCAAACTCATAATGGAAGCTCAGAATTCCTTCTTGTTCCAACTCCTGAAACTCCAGCTCCAGGTACTCTCGCACCATAGACAAATGCAAAAGGAAGAAATTCTGATGTTCCAGCTCCTTTGGCTTTTTCTGCACCTGGCGACCAAAGGTCACCTCCTCACGGAGGAGGGCGAAATGTGGGTCGTGGCTCAACAGACCCAACATGATCAAATCAGCATCAAGACCATACAAACAGTGGCGAACGTTGGGATCATATCTAGGCTGCGCTTTCGCGTGCCGAATATACTCCATGATCTTGTGTTCACCTTCGCCCGGTACTTCATGGCCTGAAAGCACAATTTCCACCCCTTGCCAATCTTTATCCTCGGAAATCTTCTTGCTGATGAAATACTTCAATTGTTCGGTGAGCTTTGCCATGAACTCTGTTCCTGGAGTGATGCAGTTGCTGTCGAAAGGATCTTCCTTTGGCATTTCAACCCCTTGGGCAATCGCTTTCTCTCTCGCCACTTCAGCATCCAATGCGGTTCGAAATCGTCTCGCGCGTTGCTGGTTCATTTTGGCGCGTGGCGCAACACCATCCACCGCCATGAAGAAAAGTTTCTTCGGCTTAATTTTCCCGTACAGATGCTCGATATAGTTAAAGATGGCTATGAACATCTTATCTTCGGTCAATCGGAAGGTAGGAGAGTCGCTGTCCTTGTGTGTACAGTTATGAATAATGCCGTTCATGTCAAGATATAAGTTGTCGAACTCCGGTATCCGGTTCTCTGCAATCAGCATAGAGATAGTAGGATATCGCTCGCTGAGCCAGCGGAAGAACTTAGGAACACCCATGGCGAATCAATGAAAATTATGAGATTCGAAATCGTGATAAGAGCGCAAGCAATTAAGTGCTATTTCAAGTGCGATTCTCGTGGTGTGTCGTGATCGTCGTATTCGTCGTCAGTAAACCCAATGAAGAAACCAAGCTTCGAGGCAAACTATTCGGGAAGACCGCGAACCCAAGGAAACAACTCTGAATACTCAGGGAGCGTGAGAGTATAATACAAATAAGAAACGATGATTCCAAGTAGTAAGAAAGCTAGAAGCGCAAAGAGAAAGGAAGATGAAACTGACTTGAGCTAGGGTAGCTGTTAGAAAGATGATTCACTCAAGGTGGCTTGAGACCGCCTCAGGCCCGAACCGAGCGTGGAGGCTCAGGGCGGAATCCAATTTAGGTATAGGTTTTGCCAAGTCTCTCAATCTCCATTAGGTTTAGCTCCAGTGACGCCCATTAACGCGCTGCGACGAGATCTCGCGTTTCTCAAAAGAAGCTCCGTCCGCAAAGCTCTCTCCCCCGATCTTGTGTTATACAGCAACGTCGCCCTCTGCCTCTTCAGCCATCCAAACCCGATAAACACACTACCGAGATCATGGAGCCCTACGATGACGGTGCGCTTCTTTTTTTCAGAATGCTTGCGCGCGGCCAATTCTCTAACTTCTATTAGGTTTTATCGAAGAACAGGAGGAGCAAGAGGAGGAGCGCACCGAGGAGAAGATCATTAATGAAGGTATGTTACCTTATGATATTTATTAACTTACCCTGGAATCTATACCAACACACATCGATCAGAATACAAGACATGGAAAAAGAACGCTCCCTTCCTTTACGATATGATCCTCAGCACGGCGTTAGAGTGGCCGACTCTCACGACACAATGGTTGCCTGACAAGCAAGAGTACGCAATTCCTCCTTAGTTGCGATGTCTGATCGATCGCTCATCACTTTTGCAGAGTCCCAGACAAGCCATATTCAACCCACCGCCTGCTCCTCGGTACTCACACGTCCAGCGACGCACAAAACTATCTTCAGATCGCTCAAATCCAGTTACCGAACCCTAACGCCCCCAATCCCGATGACTATGATGAGGAACGCGGAGAGATTGGCGGATACGGCGGCAGCTCCAAGAAAGCTCCTATGGAGATCAAATTCAACATTGTGCAGAAGATTGACCACAAGGGCGAGGTAAACAAGGCACGATACCAACCACAGAACCCCAATATAATTGCCACGATGTGTACGGACGGGAGAGTCATGATTTGGGATCGCTCAAAACATCCCAGTCTCCCCACGGGAACAGTGAACCCTGAAATGGAACTACTTGGCCATACGCGCGAAGGATTTGGTCTAAGCTGGAGTCCGCATGCTGTCGGCCACCTAGCTACAGGCAGTGAGGACAAAACTGTGCGCCTCTGGTGATTAAGATGACTATAACCCTTGCTCTCGGCTACTGCTAACACCTGGTAGGGATCTCACCACATACACCAAGGGCAACAAGGCCCTGAAACCTGTCCGAACCTATACCCACCACGAGTCCATCGTTAATGACGTTCAGCATCACCCCCTCCATTCATCCCTTATTGGAACTGTATCTGATGATATCACCCTACAAATCCTTGACACTCGAGTAGGGGACAACACTCGCTCAGCAGCAATGGCTCAGGGCCAACATCGTGACGCTATTAATGCACTTGCTTTCAACCCTGCCGCTGAGACGGTCCTAGCCACGGGTTCTGCAGATAAAACCATTGGTCTATGGGATCTACGTAACCTAAACACCAAGCTACATACCCTCGAGAATCACACCGACTCTGTCACATCAATCTCCTGGCATCCGTTTGAAGAAGCCGTTCTGGCCAGTGCAAGCTACGATCGCAAGATCATGTTCTGGGATCTTAGTCGGGCGGGCGAAGAACAAAGCCCTGAGGATGCCCAAGATGGTCCACCTGAGCTGTATGCCATCTCCATTTTTCCTACCTCTCCGCGGGATCTTGGAGATCCATTGCTGACATCGACATCTCTTCTAGTCTGTTTATGCACGGTGGCCACACGAATCGTATTTCCGACTTTAGCTGGAACCTCAATGACCCTTGGGTGCTCTGCTCTGCCGCAGAAGACAATCTTTTACAGGTGTGGAAGGTTGCTGATGCAATCGTTGGTAAGGATATGGAAGATGTCCCGGCCGAGGAGTTGGAACCTTGAGTTAAGTCTAGTTTCTGGCGAAGAATCTTTTTAATTCCAAGTCGCGTTACAGAAATACGATTTCTGGGGAAACATCCGTGCCATTGTACTTATCGGTTGTTCATAATACCTAGCCTTGAACGGCGTATCTGGGAAAATCGACTCTCCGGATACAGTTTGATCATGTCTTCGCAAAAATGGATGTTCCTAAGCCTGCCTTGGCAGTAGTGCCTGTTCTATGCTCATCAACGATATACGTTGTAGATCCAAAGAGCCTTGGCTCCTGCTTCTCGGGGTTAAACGGTTCAATCGCACCCCTTCTGCGCCCAGTAATCTAGACACCCGTGGATTGGCCGTTTAATGTACTCGGCCCCGTCAGCCCGCAGCATGCAGGTATAGCCAATAAGTTGTTCTGGAAGGACAATTGGTAACCTGGTTGTGATATGCACCAGTGAGTGGCCTTTGTCGCAGGCGGTGTAGAGAAGAGACCGATGCAAATCAACCCCACACGCAGCGTGCTCAGAGGGGTTTCTAATCCAGACTCCGAAAAGAATCGCTTTCAACCCTTCATACTTGTAGTGTCTTTTTCCCCCCTCTCGTCAGAAGCAAAAAAATTCCGACAAACCCAAAATGACTCAAGCCATATCCTAATCTCATCCTGCATTTTCTATCTGAGTCGCTTACCGATCAATTAATACCTACCATCTTTTTATTCCATCACCCGCTCTCCTACAACGCCACACATCCCAGTCTTCTCCGCTGCTAGAACAAGAATTTAGCCATGGGTTCCGGATCACCTCCTCCCACAGGTCCCAAGCCCAAGTCGGTGATACCTTCTCATCTCTTGAACGGTGGCTCTCCTCTTCATACGTCTGTTGCCTCCCGAGACGCTCGTGAGAGGGAAAGTGTCCAAACTTCGATCCGCTCATCTTTCGCTCCTCGCATTCCCGCGGAGTTTGACCTTCCCGAGTCAGACGCGCAGGCGGCTAATCATGCTAGCAGCTACGACAGCCCTCGCCGAAGCTCTACAGTTACAAAGTATGCTTTTCTTCAGCTTTCCTTCTACGTATTTGACTAACCGCAACGATTGTAGGCCCTCGCTGAATGATCCCGCCCGCGATCCGAGAGATGAGGCCGGTGCCCTGACCCCACCAGCAACTGTCAGCCGTCCAGACAGTCCGTATACTTTGAATCCACCGATCGATTTTGATGGACTCAGCTGGCCTTGTAAGTTTTCATGCAGACCCCCTAGAAGCTCTCTTGACTTACATCGGAGTCGTGGCTAGGCCCCGGCACTCGCGCGCGATTGGAATCTTCGCCAGAAGAGAATGAGGAGCGCATCAAGAAGCTTTCGGGAGCTGTACGGACAATTCTCGAATGCATCGGAGAAGACCCTGAGAGGGAGGGCCTTCGAGGAACGCCTGAGCGCTATGCGAAGGCTATGCTCTACTTCACCAAAGGCTACGAGGAGAATGTTAGGGATCTGGTTAACGGCGCTGTCTTCCATGAGGACCATGATGAACTTGTCATTGTCAAGGACATTGATGTTTTCTCATTGTGCGAGCACCACATGGTACCCTTCACCGGAAAAGTAATTACCACTCCACCCCTCAGGTCTGCTCCCTTCTAATCGACGCTCCCTTACAGATGCACATTGGGTATATCCCCGATCGCCGCGTTCTCGGTCTTTCAAAACTTGCTCGCCTAGCAGAAATGTTTTCCCGGCGACTCCAGGTGCAGGAGCGCCTAACCAAACAAGTTGCCCTCGCAATTTCCGAAGTCCTCAAGCCCAGAGGCGTCGGCGTTGTCATGGAGTCTTCTCATCTCTGCATGGTGATGCGTGGCGTCCAGAAAACCAGCAGCACGACAACCACCAGCTGCATGCTTGGCTGCATGCGCTCCAGTGCAAAGACCCGAGAGGAGTTCCTGACGCTGTTGAACAGAAAGTAATCCAGCTATACTCCACTCAACTCAACGACTTGTACACATTTACGTCTTTCTTTCTCTCAAATTGTTACCCCTCATTTAACAGTGGACGGTATTCATGATTTTCCGGAGTTTTGGCGGTTACCTCTCAACAGGTTATGTTTAATAGGATCGGGTGTTGGCAATCTTTTCCCCCATCGAACGAATGGGTAATGTTGGTCTCTATCAGACACCTTCTTTTCATTCTCTGCGTCTTTCTTGTCTTTCCATATTTTGCATATGATACTCGCATAGATTCGCTTACCGATTGATGTCTACTCACAACGGCCGAAAAGTTGAGGCGATATCTATCTTTCCCTGGGTTGTCGAGCCTGAAGATAGAAGGAGAAGGGATGCCAGAATACCGCGTTCTCTCACCCATCCGCGTGGTTGATGCCTTGATCTCTGTCTTGACTGCTGCAGTCTGTTCAACAACATCATCCCAGGTCTATTGTGTTGTACAAAACCTGATCTTAGCTAAACATCAGATAAACAATATTATTCTACATATTGAACAAAAGACATCACAAGACAGCAAACGTCCACCTTGCACTCGCTAATTCTTATCTTCAAGTAGGTATTCGACCAAGCGCCTAGCTCTGTCTTCATGTTTTCCTTCCCCATAATTGAGAATAAACGCGCTAATTTTCAATTCATTGCTGGTGAATGCAGGAACACAACAATTATTCAATGTAAAGAGCTTTGACTCAGATGCCAGCAAATATCTCAGGTTCCCAGTGTTACCTCCTTTTCCCTTCCCTCTCTTCTGTCCCCCAATTTCAACTCTCCCTCCACCCTACTTTTACTTTGTCTTTGGCCTCTACCTAGCTCGTCTTTACTTTTGATTCCCACCCCATCCATTCAGTCTCTAAAAAGAGTGCTTTCCCGCAATATTGAGAGGCTCTCGAGCCTACCTCACTCCTAGTCTTGCCCTCATCTTCTTCGATTCCACTACCCTCCAAAATGGCCCATCCAAACACCCGTGAGATGGATGTGGCCCGTTCCCTGCTCCACATGGCGCTTCCAGACGACATCCAGAATGCTTCTGCAAACGGCCAGCCTGAATTCCACCAGAATGAATTTACTGCCAAACCTGCGACACACCGGAGAATCAAGAGAGAAAGCAATGCAGACAATAGTGTTGGCTTCGGAACCCCTCGTATTAACAACCACCAGCCAGCCCTCCCACACCCTCAGGATCCGGTGCATCGGTGGGCTACCGTAAATAACAGGCCGCAAAACTTGCGTGATCACCTTATCCAACAACAGGTTATTGCTGGGATTACTCAAGATAACTTCCTCCCCTTGAATGCACCTCCGATTCCTCAAGACAATATCAACCAACGCAGAAACCCGGCTTTACTCCAAATCACCAACGATGGTGTGTCCGTTCCCCATGTTCAAGCTGCGACTTTCACCCCTCAACCTTCATACCCGGAGATGCCTATTGACGACAACGAAGGAGGCGGCTTCACTAGACAGTTCCTTGGCTTATCATATGGGAAGCTCGGCAACCGAAATCGTGCTTTTGAACGTCCTACAACCGCATTGGATATGAACACAGTGGGAAATTATCACGGTCCGTACGGAGCTCAGCTGCACCCTCCTACACGTCCCACCTCCGCTCACGCTCAGAATTTTTCTCCTTATGCGCATGATACACATCAACCCCAGGGTTACTACGAGCCTCCGGTACCTCCTTTTCAGAACTTTGGGACATATGCACCCGATACACATAATCAGCATGGGTTTCCTGAAGCTCCTACCAATATCCCCAATACAAATGGGGCTGGCTACATTCGTGGACCATACAGATGGATGGTAAAACCTGACCTGGATGCAGGACAAGGCCAGCAGGACCCAGGACAGTTTACGGATTTCTTTGACAGAAGGTTGGGTGGGAATGCTCAACGGCTCCTTGCTATTCCGACGTTGAAGATGGAGCACTTTCAGGTCGCCCCCGGTCCATATCTGATAGGAAGAGGTCCCACTTTTGCTCATCACGAAGAATATGGTACTGGAAATATCGATGGCGTCGAAGACGTAGTCCGCACTGTTTTTGATGCCAAGGAGCTCCCAGTTGCTTGCTGGAACGGCCTACAACAGCCGAACGACGACGGTCAACAGCGCCCTATGTTCTCGTTGACCGCAGAGGCCCATACTCCGCTCAATGAGTTAGCTGGCCGGGCCGAAAACGTCAAGAGACATGAAGGAGCTGCCGTTGTAAGTCATAATTTCAGTATTATCCTTGCCGTCTTAGACCACCCAGAGATCGCCTTACAGGTCACTGGCCATCTTCGAGTCCATGATATCATGAATTTACAGGCATCCTCAAGGTCATTCCGTGCATTCGTGATTAAATACCTACCACGCATCATCAAACTCCAGACCCAGTGTAGACTGCGCACAGCTTCCTACGTCTTCCCATGGCGCTGTTACCAGAGACTGTGGTATACTCGGCCTGCCGCGCACACCGAACTCCCCAAGGGTACTACATTTTGCCCAAATGACTCTGTCGTTGCGTACTCCGCCTCCTTTCGATGGCTACAAATGGTAAGACATCGCGACCATACCGTTTATTATATCATGAAAGCCCTCGAAAGCGCTGGGTACGGTTTCCCTCTTAGGTTCAAGCCCGCCATCTTGAAACTCTGGCTCTTGATGGACATTCCAGACATGACGCGTCGTGTCTGGACCGTCCGAAACCCAAATCTCTGGAGGGACTTGGACCTCTTTGGGGCGATTTTTTTCATGATCCGCCTTGACATGTTTGTGAAGTTGAAGCGCGGTAACCTCACCGGCGGCCAGAGGCGACTTATCATGGCCCAACCCAGTCTTATATTCTGCTACGAGGTATTGACCGGGCGTGCTCTGAAAGACGACATGGAACTTCTGAGAGCTCTTGTTCGCTGGCGCTATAACCCGCATCCTGAGCAGATGAACTGCGAGGAAATCTTCGGGGTCCCTCTTGCCGAGGTAGGTTCTCTACAATATGAGGGATACGGTACAGGTCGTGAAAAGAATGCAAAGCTTCTTCGCCCCGACCAACTCGTGCTCCGCGAGGTACAGAGAAGACACCTCGACATGAAGGAAATGTATCAGCGTATCTTCATTCACGCCCAGGAGAAGATGTTTACTCTATGCGAGCGACACCATAGTCCCTGGGATGAGGAGATGAGGATTATGCTTGAAGGAAAGGGCAAGAGTCGTGATTTCAAGGCCGCCGTGAAATTGGATTAAGCGATTTCGACATATGTATCTTGCATTCATTAGTTTTTGGCTAGGACCTGACGAGACACAGAGCCTTCCAAACGAACTTTCTTGCTCTCTGCCTGGATGTGGACAACCCATGAAAGGGAGGGAGAGTAATCATATTCTGTACGAGTTACTGCGAAGTTGACTTTTGACCGTTTCAGGAGAAGCCGTATATTCCATCTAGCTTTGGAATGATCGAAACTGTGAGATATTAGGGCCTCCTTCCTACTAACTAGCCAGTGGTCTCTGAATGATAAACGAGCTTACTTGAGATGAGATGAGAGTATACTGTTCTTCCTTACCCATCCCCGTCGCAGTCTCGTATATCCAAGAGCATTTAGGCTTGCCAGCAATGTTGACAGTAATAGAAATCTTGAGCCAATCATGCACCGAAAAATGCTTATGCTGCCCAGTATCATCACGTGACTAACCAGCTGGCTTGGAATTCTGAATGTGTGGAAACCTCGACCTGTCATCAAATCACCACCCACGAGATGCTCTGTCAACAAGTTCATCATCATCTCAAACCCTGGCTGTCTGGGACTGAGGATTAACTGTTCGCTTCTCTAAGTAATATACATGCAACCTAGCCATATCTCTGCGCTGGGTTGGGCTTCTCTCGGATTGGATTCGATGTTCAAGGTGATCGATCTCATCCCGCTCTCCACCGCCTTGCCTGCAACTTCTAGGCTATATTCTACCCTTTGTGTCGCTGCTGGCTGCGTTGCTATCCGTGGCCGCTGTTGAAACTATCTACGGAGCATCATTATAGTCGAAGCTTGAAGTCTGTTTGATCGTCCGCATTTTTTGGGGAAGATGCTACGGAGTACAGCTGGGCACTTTGACTTGCCGACTTTGGGGCTTTGACCCTCTAACAGGGGGTATGTACCACACCGGCGTCTAACACTGACAGGGCCTTGTTAGGCATGGAAAACTGGCAACGTGATTTCAAATACGCTGTGCCGTTGTCATATCTTCAATTGTTTGCTGAACTTGGGACCGACGGTCTCCAACACTCAACGATTTTGTCTTGTCCCTCTAACAGACCTGTTACAGCGTCTGGTAGACTGGTGTCTGCTTTTGTTTAATCTGTGAATTATTCCAGTAAAGCACGGGCCATTGAGCTCGTCTTCACGGGAAGTGTGGCTAATCATGTCTTTTGCGGAACACATTCGAGCTTTCAACATTGGACTGCCGAGTCTGGTCTCACGGGTCGCATTCATGATGCCATGTTGGTCACCGGAGCCTCTATTTTACTTTTCGCCGTGATGGGGGTCATCCATCGCCTTATGCACATCGACACTGCGACAATACCGTCCTTTGGGGTTGTCTCGGTGCGGTCCGATATTGCGCCCTACAAACGCCAGCCGCTCAGTCAGTGAGCTACCATTATCGCCAAATTTCACCGCACCCACGACTTCATCTTCTGGGCGACTCGTCGACTTCGACTCAGGTCCTTCTTGTTGTTTTACTATCCGTAGATAGGTTTCAGTGCCGGGCCAGAAATGGTCTTCACTCACTAAGACCCGACGAACGGTGGCTTTATCGAAGGTAAGGAGAGCCAGCCGATTTGGCTTGGGATTGGAATTCGGGTTCAATTATGCGGACTCTGGAGCGCTGAGCTGGAAAACCATGCCGCAGGCTTTTATCCTAGAAACTAGGTGTGGGTTGAAGAAAGCCACGGGTATAGCGGAGCAAAGGCATCTTGGAGTGTCATCAAGATCACCCGAACCGCACTGGTGCAAGCTGAAACGCCGCACAGAGTCAACTTGACTTCTCAGACCATATTGACAGCTTGTCGGTGGTGACTAACATTTACAGTGAATGTTGTGGGCCACAGTTTTCGTAGTTAGAGCCGCACAGCACCTGCACACAGACCAGATCCGAGTAGATTGGGGCTGGTCATTCCTCGGTTGAGTGAATGATTGCTTCGTATGCCAGTTACTATCAGTAGAGGAACAGCGACCAACGCCCTCGCCATATAAGGGCCAGAGACCAGCAAGGTGCGTCTCCCTTCCCTATCTCTCCCTTCCCACCGCTTCTCGATTTCACATCCCGTGATCTCCTCCTTTATTAACGGCTCTCTATTCCCGCTCTCAGAACACTCTTACTTTCCTGTCCCGGAAAAACCGCCGTTCCGCACCACCCAATCCGACCGCAGAAAGACTTCAACACGGGCAGCACGCTTTGCTACCGAGTGAACGAGAATCGCCGCCAAAATCTCCTACCTACGTTGTCATCAGCAATCCCACCACTTTGGATAAACCAGCCGTCCTATATCATCGACGACAATCTCGGCTATCCATATTGAGCCAGATGAGGCAAGAAGCGCAGCTTACATGGCTGGGTCCCGTAGGAGTCCGTTGCTGAGAGACGAGTGGAGAGGCGCGCCCGAAGCTCCAGACCAGCCAGGCCGTGACAGGCACAGCAGGCCTCGGGGCTCCCACCGCGATAGGGGGAGAGACAGATTTCGCGACCGGGACCGTCGTCGTCGGCACAAAGACTCTCGGCCTAATCATTCGTCACGGTCGCCGCCACCGCGTTCCTTCCCCGGCCACGACAACGAACCGCAACATCGTGAAGTTTCAGATATCGCTCCTCCTCGCGGTTCGCCGGGTCCGTCAAACCCCGAAAACTACACCAGCCAAAAATCAAATCGCCACACTACTCCCGAGCTCAACGATTATCGCGGGCCCGAATCACAGATGCGAACGGTCGATAGAGATCACAGAGAGGTTTCTCCGTCAGCACCTCCATCAAAACGCAAAAGGACACGCAGTCCATCCCCTGGATTAAGTCATCCCCCATCTCATCCCCGCGGCCATCAGTCCAGGCAGGGAGAGGACTTCGATAGGACCTGGTCGCACAGCAAAAGACGTGGGCGTGCATCTGGCCGCGGTAGACCTAGTCGAAGACCTTCACCTCGGCGTGGAAGAGACCGCAGAAAAAACGAGGGCGGGCGTCGAAATTCGTCCCGGCCCAGGCACTCTAGATCTCCTGGCTGGGAAGAAGACCTTTATATGCACCCGAGCCGGCGGCCTCACAGCCCTTATCCGGAAGACGATTTCGACCGCACCTCTCGTCATCGATCGCTCTCACGCCATTCTGCAGGCACGATGGATTCAAGACCTTCGGCATTTTCTCGTCGCGGTTCAAGAGGTGATTCTACGATGCATCCTGCTCGGTCTGCACAGACAGGCATGGGCAGTTTCCAGAAGTCGCCCTCTCCATCCCGGCAAGGGACGACCCAAGATGCAGATCTAGGAGGGCCAAACGCGCGAAAGTCGCAACGGCGGCGAACTTCGCGATCGCCAGTCAACTCCCATCATGGATCTACACGGTCAATTTCACCTTATTCTGCCGGACGGGGCGGACGGATCGGACAGCCACCTCCACCTCATGGTCCACATGGGTTTGTTAACTCTTCATATGATCCTTCGATGTACGCAGCTAACCATGGACATAGTTCAAGGTCAAGCCACCACTCTGCAAATGATTCGTCCAACCAGCACCACCACAGCCACAATCCATCAGATCACTCATCGCACGCCTATCGTGACGGACCGTCAAGACACCGTGAGCCTGGCCAAAGTCAAGGGTTCGAACGTGGCTTCCCTACGTCTGCGCCATCAGGGCCGGCCTCTCACGGTAGAGGTCGATTCCGCTCCCCTCAGTGGGATACTTCAGACTCTCGAAGTAAAGTCGCTCCTCCTAGCCCTCCTCCACAGGGGCCGACAGAAAGCCCTCCCCCACCACCTCCACCGCCTTCAGAGCCTCGAGCGCATCGTGAAGCATACCAGAAAGTGTCCAATCACAGACCTGCGAGCCGAGAATCGCGCGCGGGGGATGAGGTATCGAAGCACGAGTCAGATAACGGACCCGGACAGACCGGTCAGCCAGACACCCGCCCAGCAGATACGCCGGCCCCCAGTAAGGGCGGCAAAATCAGTTTCGCATTCAAGGCAAAGACTGGTCCACCATCGGCTCCTAAACCTGTCCCAGATCTAGCCCAACGAATGCTTGCTCGTGAGCCACCACCACGAGTTGCTGAACCTCCTCGCAGTCGAATGTCAACTGGCCCACCCCCGAGAATCAAGCCCGACATTCGCTACGAACGCGAACGTCGTGATCGAGATCGAGATAGGCACCGCGATCGTGACCGGAATAGAGGCAGGGGCGACCGAAGAGATTATAGGGAGCCACGGGGTTTCCGCGAGCCTCCCAGAGAACCCCGTGATAACCGGAGGGATGAGCGCCGATTCGAACCTCGCAATAATGAGAAAAGAAGAAACGAAAGACCGCCAGACAACCGGCCAGAGCGTCGTCATGAGCGCTCACCGGGACCGGTCAGACGGCCCAGGATCATGGTACGGCCCAAACCGCGTCCTACTATTTCTGAAGAATTTGCCAAGTCAGATTCTGTCTACTACCGCAAACCCGGCAATGAGTCTGTGATTGGCGCTGGCACATACGGAAAAGTGTTCAAAGCAATCCATGTTTACACTCAACAGAAGGTTGCGTTGAAGAAGATTCGAATGGAGGGTGAGAAGGATGGGTTCCCCGTCACTGCAGTTCGTGAAATCAAACTACTTCAGCACTTACGCAACCACAACGTTGTCAGTTTGCTAGAAGTCATGGTGGAAAGGAATGAGTGCTTTATGGTGTTCGAATATCTCTCTCATGATCTTACAGGCCTGATCAATCATCCCACCTTCACACTTACCGCTGCCCATAAGAAGGATCTCGCCAAGCAAATGTTCGAGGGGTTGAACTATCTACATCACAGGGGCGTCCTACATCGCGATATCAAAGCCGCCAATATCCTCATTAGCAACCAGGGACAGCTGAAATTTGCGGACTTTGGTTTGGCCCGATTTTTCTCCAAGAGCCGCCAGCTCGACTATACAAACCGCGTGATTACAATATGGTATCGACCCCCAGAACTTCTTCTGGGTGAGACTAGATATGGTCCAGCTGTCGATGTCTGGAGTGCCGCTTGTGTTTACGTCGAAATGTTCACAAAGAAAGCAGTGTTCCCTGGTGAAGGAGGAGAGATCAGTCAGCTTGACAAGCTCTACCATACTCTGGGTACACCAACGCGAGCCGAGTGGCCAGACATCATCGAGATGCCATGGTTTGAGCTCATGCGACCCACTGAGCGACGGAAGAGACTGTTTGAAGACGTCTACCGTGACATTCTGTCCCCAGCGGCGCTGGACATGATCTCCCAAATATTCAGATACGATCCATCTAAACGGCCTACTGCCGAAGAGGTGCTTGCCCACCCTTATTTCCATTCCGAGGAACCAAGCGCTCAGCAGCCGATTGAGTAAGTCCTAATTATCCGCACCAGCATTGTCGTTTGACTAATCAGGTATACCATAGACTCGAGAACATCGAAGGCGACTGGCATGAATTCGAGTCGAAGGCACTCCGGAAGGAAAGGGACAGGGAAGCCCGACGCGCAGAATACCATAAGGATAAGGAGAAGCGGAAAACAGTATCCTCCACCCAAGATGAGCGGGATCCGAAGCGTGTTAAACAAGACACTAGTGGTGGGCTTACGCTTACAGTACAACCTGCTGAACGATAGCGACAAATATCTGTCGCCGGCAAGTGCACCGGCTTTTATCTGCAACGTACTAGTTAGAGTCATTTATCGACCGTATCTTGTATCATGTGGGACACGTCGCTCTGAACGAGCCAAGAGTTATAGAAATACAAGCCTAAAGAGTCTTATCGCTGGTCTTCTTTTCTGCCTTCTTCCCTTGATACAGCTGCTCTTCATGCTAGTCAAAAAACGTCATTTCCTGCAGGAAACCCACTGCACTGGCGCCCAACAACACCTATACATTGGTATAATTCGTAAAATCAATAATACAAAGACCACCGACAGGCCAGAAAGTCGGCATAGAGCAAGTGATCTCTAATATCTAATAATTCAATAACCCGCCAAACCAACAGCCAGAATGTTCACGCAGGATATTCGATACCCCCAAAAAAAAAGTCATAGATAACCGATCTGATGATTTGTAACAGCTAGCTATACTAGCTATACTGTACTGTAACTAACTAACTTCTGCCCAAGTCACTAGAGTAGGTAGTAAGTAGTTGTTGTAATAGTAGTTGTCTTTTTGCTTTCGCCTTCCTTTTTTCCTTTTAATATCTACTGTACAGTACACGATCAATCAATCAAGAAGTTAATCAATCAGTCAGCAGTCAAATCAATCATAAACCTAACCCCAACCGACGTAACCCAACATAAGCCAACCGACCTGACCAACCCTACAAGAACCTTGATTCAAAGAAATAGAAGAAAAATAAGAAGAAAGGGAAAAAAAATCATGTCATGGGAGGTCATTTATCATGCCCACATCAAGACGCTGGTCCTTTTCCTTTATCAGCTGTTCCTGTTGATGAGTCGTCGGCCGTTGTGGGCCTTCGACGGTCCGTGCTGAACTGGTGGAGGTGTTGGTTGTGGTGGGTGTGGTGGTTGTTGGGATTGGTGTTGTGATGGTGGTTTTGGTTGTGGTGGTGCGCTGCTTTTTCCTGGCGGGCTTGATCAATGGCAGAGCGTTGAGCGATGCTGTCGTCGTGACTCTTCCATACGATGTTTGTGTCTGCCGGGAATGCGAGGAGGCGTTTGATTGTTTCTCTGGAATGGCTTTGTTAGTAGGCGAAGAGTGTCGACCCTTAAGCTCACCAAACATACCTGATCTTGATGTTCCGCCCACCGTCTATCCGAGTCCAAACGCTCAGGACGTCCTCCCCACTCCGAACGCTAAGAACAGCGCCACAGACCTCATCGCTTGCCTCTGCAAATTGGTCACCGACCATAGCCAGTAGCAGATCCTCCCAATATCGGTCTGCCACGCCCTTCTTCAACCTCACAACCCACTTTCCACCCTTCTTATTAGCCTCATCTTCCCATACCGGACGGATTCCCTTCTTAAAGATATGATAGTCGGAGACGGTAGGGAGGAGCGAGGGCCTCTTAAGATGCGAGTATATCGACCAGAAGCTCTCCACGGACGAAATTGACCCGAGAGGAACGGTGGACTTTTCGTAATCGGAGTATTTAGGTGTAGGCGGACGGTACCAAATGATCCAGGTGGACCGCAGAGGATGCTCTTCTTTAAGTGACGGCACGGAAATCTTCGACTTGATTCCCTCCGCGGATACTGCAACCCGGTCCGCTGGGTTGTCCCGTTTCTCGCCAGGAGCCTTCAAGTCGGACGAACCCCCCGGGGTCTTCGGAGCCCCGAAAGACGCAAAGGCACCTGAGCCGAGGCCGAATGCAGACGAGGCGTTGGTGGAGGGGGAGGACACGCCAGCAGAGAGCGGGGAGAGTGCGTTGAAGGGATTGGATCGGCCCCCGTGGGAACTGTCGGGGCCGAAACGCTTCGATGTGCGGGAAAGGTTGGTGCCATTGTCTTTGTTATCCGTCCCCGTCATAGACAGAGACAACTTGGAGGAGCTAATGGCAATAGATCCGGGTTAGCGGGACTCACGCGCGTTTGCGAAAAAGAGGGGCAAGGGACAAACTCGTACGTACTTGGATCGGCGAGTCCATAGGTTTGCGTTCTCCATTGGGGGCAAGAAGAGACTTGAGGCGGCTCAAGAGGTAGCTATCATCGGGTTGTACAAACGAAAAAAAAAAATCCGAAGCCGTTCAACCGTACAATCGTTGATATAGCGGGGAAAAATACAATCAACACAGACCCGACGCTAGAGCAATGCTAGAAACAAACCCGACCGATACAAATTCAAACGATGCAAAAAGAACCAGGGCGGGAGGCGAGCGGAAGGTTAAGAGAGCACAGTGTAGAGAGGGGGGAATGAGGAGAAGGATCGTGGCAGAATCGTAATCGTGATGGTGAGACAGAAGTAAATTGAGAGGTTGGACAAGAGGTAGGTATGCAGCTAGTAGTTTACCGGGAAGGATGCGAGGTAGCAAAGAGGGAAAGGGACTTTTTGAGCGGAATTAATATCTTGGAAATCGACAATAGAAGTCGTCGGTTTGAGCAAAGCGAAACCAAGATGAAGTTTGGATTCTTTGTGCCTGAGGCCGCAAAGTTCTTCGAGCTACGGTGGCGCTGGGCCAATCAGCTTGCGGCCCCCTCTTTCTTAGTCCGCACCATTGTTTCTCCTGCTCCGTAGCACCTCAAAAGTATTTTCTCTCCAACTTTTCTCTCCCGCTTCCCTTCTTTTTCTTTTCTCTTTTCATAAAACCCAAGACCACCAACTCAAATCATCGCTGCCTGCAGCATTCTTACACTGCACCTGCGATTCCGATGAGTGTGTCGAGAGCAAGAATCCGCTTCTAAAACCATCATCACGAGGGCTCTCCAGCTCCATGATGCGGTGATGACCTGTATGACGGGACATACTGTCACAATATTCTATTGTGTATGAAGGCTGCGCGGGATGAACCCTCATCTTTACGCTTGCAGCGCCCTCAGAGTAGACTATATGGTGCGTGCGACTCCTGTTGTGCACCACTACCTCCCCATGACGAATTGTATGATACACATACTCTGGTAATCCGATGTGCTCAACCGCCCTTTCATGTTACGGTCACAAGGCTGTTTGCTGGTTGAGCTTGAGGTCCCATGGCACTGTCTGAGGGTTATGAACTAGATTCCGGCCGTGTTTGCATATATGGCAAGCTTGCTAATACTGCCGTTCCGTAGGCCTGAGATTTGATCCTGGTGGATTCTACTTAATCGCCAGATCACATACTGCAGTGTTGTCAATCAGCTGCGCGACACTGGGCAGAGGTCCGGTCTATGTATAATCTACGCAACGTAATAATCTGAAAACTATGATGAGGCATATTGTTCCCAAGACCAAAAAAAAGTACAAGAAATAAAACCGTGTTGTAATGCGGGCAGAAAACCATCCGACCGCCTTTGTAGATATGGCCTGCCTGGATACTACTTGATAACTCTCCCACGGCTCAACTTAGTTGATAATCTCACAATGTTATTCGTGGTCAATACATGCAGCTGCTCAAAACAATCTCGGATCAACTCCTTAACCGCAACCCTCAACCGCCCACAGAACCCTCTCAGCCTGCCCACCACCCACTTCCATCATCAGATGCAGCCACCGCGCCGCCTGTGAGGAATGCCGTTGTCTCCGTCCCTCCAGGCTCAGATTTCGCTCCGTTTGACGGTTTCCCCTCACAAACTGTAAGAGACCTCTCTTTGTCTATTTCAGGAAGCAGTCGGACTATTAGTCGACGCATTCGGTTGTCCTTCAATACTCTGCCATATGGCGTATCCTCGGATGTGATTTTGCCTCTTTGCTTTACTTGACTGACTCAGTGAATCCACTTATATAGGCCCCTCATAGCAATGCCAACCGTCTCTCAAGCAGCCGAAAGCCTCCCTCTGTTCGTCGACTATTGCGCCGGTCCAACCCTCATTCCGGCTTAGGGATGCCGACGTTGTGAGTCCACACGATATGCGGAATCCAAAACGGTGCTGATGCGCTACCCTCCAGATCCCCGGGGAAAAATCAGATGCGCAAAGCGGACGATTCGACACGTGCGGATGAGCTCAGATTGTTTGGCGACAACGGAAGGTATGCCCGCCGCCTTTTCTCCCAACATAGTCTGCTACGGGAACATCGGTAGTAACCTATTTCACGTTCAGGCCCGACCCAAATGCTGTTCCAATAATTCCAGGGCAAATGTATAATAATAGGAAGCCGGTTAGTGGATTGCCTATGCCTCAAGAGTATATTCATTCACTAACAGACCAGGTAATTCAGCACATTCCCTCTGGTTTTAAGCCTGTGGATAAAATTTCGAAAGGAAGTCGTCAAAGTGGACCGGTGCGCGCCAACGGAAAGGAAAGCCAGAAGCTATTCCGTAGTCAACGTCGCTCCGCATTAAGTCCACCTCGCTCGAATCAAATTGCGGGCACACCAGAGAGATCGTCCAAACGTCGCCGTGTCGAAAGCCCCGAGGAACTCCCGAAAAGGATAAGCATATCCGACGATGATGCCATGGACCGCTCAACAATCAGGAGCTCTCCTGTCGCTACCCGCCCTACCGCTCTATCACCCACGCCGAGCCAGCTGTCGAGCCAAGCGAAATGGTCTGGCCATGCATCAGAGTATCGAGACGTTGACAAGAGTACAAGAGTTCCAAGACCTAGTCCCCGGAAGGAAACCAGATTTATCGGCCGCTTTTCATCGGAGGACAAAGACTTCAGCTTTACCCGCGATGCAGCGGATGAGAGACGAAGACGATCTAGCGCATCAGTGACGGACGCTTGTCAAACTTCGCCCATGCACCCGAGAGAGAAGCCAGAAATTTTCATGGAAATTCCGTCTCAATCTTCCGCTAATGACGACATACGGATGAAAAGTCCTTCCCGGGTTCGCATACTCCCTTTTGCTAAGGGACGGTTGTCCATTTCGAGGGAAAGCCCCGATGAACTTCAAGGCGAGGCAACAGTTCAACCAGTGCCAACGTCTTTAGGTCGGTCTACAAGAGACAAAGCGAGCGTTGATGACAGAAGCTCGCCATCGGATATTCGACCAACAACATTTGCCTTTCATGAAAAGCGTGCTCGAAAATCCAGAAAGGGAAAGCCGAATAACAAGAGACCAGCACCTGAAGCTTTTAGACTCAGCTTTTTCCGGGCAGGCCCTCATATACGTGACGCGTTAGGAAGTGAGAACGATAAGCTAATATTGGACCCTATCGATGACAAGATCACCATAACAGTACCCGATGAAGGCAGTATTCGAGAAATATCTCTTGGAAAGGTGAATAGGATTTTAGTGGGCGACGAAGATAGTCGCAAGATTCGATTGGAGCTGCCAATGGAACCGTCCCAGGCTCACAAGGTTGACATTGAATTATTAACGTCGGACGAAAAGGCGCGCTTCAAGTTTCTAATCCAGAAACTTAACCAGTCTAGAACAATTCAAATTGACTTGCTGGAAAAACCAGAGTACGTTGCCCAGAGCTAGATCCTCTCCGACCATGGCTCCAAGTCTTTAACACTGACAAATGCTTCAAACAGGAAATGGTTGGATAAAGCATTCAATAAGAGCAAGCGCGAGAATCAGCCGTCTGGCCCGCCTGAAGACTCGTATAAACGCGTGCTTGACGTATTCGATGCCACAGAAGAACTTCCTAAACGCTCGCTTGAACCATGTAAACGACCAAAGCTCTCAGATGCCCTCCAGGACAATGATGGAAAGACTACCGCAGAATTGTCCGTCAGATCAGGCGGTGATCTGGCCAAAGGCGCAAACTCATCAATTCCGGCTATCAACGATAGCCAGGCGCTCAAACCTGAAACTCCCAAAGGGGTGGAGATTCCAGTAAAGAAATACAATCCGACCCCTCAGGCTTCAGTTCGGGCCACAAGGTCCATGGCACGGCGTGAGCCTAGCACCGTTGTGTGGTACGTGTTTCCCAACGGGGTTTTGTATTGACTAACTGGCGATCTAGCGACGACGATGACGGGGATGAAGATCTCACCTCTCAGCTGAATCTTGACGTAGACCAAAAGTGGAATAAGTACGCTCTCACATTTCAGCCATTCCACGCAAGCATGCTAACAGAACATAGAAAACCTCTAGTGTATCCGCGTTTCGGTAAAAAGAAAGCTGAAGTGAATGCGTTGGACCTAGAAAGGCTTGCTCCCCACCAATTTCTCAACGACAATATCATTGGATTGTACATACGCTTTCTCGAAGATCATCTTCAGCGACGCAATGCAGAAGTTGCACGGAGGGTTTACTTCTTCAACTCGTACTTCTTTGCCACGCTCACGAACTCTCCCAAGGGCAAACGCACCATCAACTACGAAGGTGTCGAGAAATGGACTCGAAACGTGGATCTTTTCAGCTATGACTATATCGTTGTTCCGATAAATGAAGACGCGCATTGGTACGTTGTGATTATATGCAACCTGCCACACTTGGAGGGTATTTTGGACCTAGGTACCTCTCGGCCACCGAGCGAAGTACGCGAGGTCCCAGAGACGCCAGAACCAACCAAGCCCGACGAGGAACAAGGTACCCCGCTTCCGCAGTCCCCTCAGGAAGAAAGCACAAGGCATTCACTAGCCTCGATGGTACTAAGCGAAAAGCAAGCGCCCCAAGCGGACAGCTTGAGGTCGGGGGAGGAAGAATGGCCAGAGCGCGAAGAATATCCAGGACCCTCGCGTGCACGATTCTCTGCGTCTTGGGGTCAGCCGCAACCAGACCCCCAGGTAGGCTCCGAAATAGCAGTGACACCGAAGAAAGGCCGAAAACCAAAGAGAAAGGTACCGCTCGGCCAGAAGTATGATGTTACCCAGCCGATAGTTATCACATTCGACTCCTTAGGTGTACCTCGCAACACTACGATCAACACCCTGAGGGAATACCTTTACGCAGAGGCAAGATCCAAACGTGACACTGAGATCAACAAGACCCTCATCAAGGGCATGAAAGCGCGCGAGGTCCCACAACAGCCGAATTACTCTGATTGTGGCCTCTACCTCTTAGCTTATATCGAGAAGTTCATCCAGGACCCAGATCTATTCGTTAAGAACCTTCTTCGGAAAGAAATGCGTTTAGAAGATTGGCCTCGGCTACGATCAAATTTGCTACGATCTCGACTGCGTAACTTCATGGAACAACTTTACGCAGAGCAAGGGCAGCTCACCAAAGACAAAGCGGACGATATTGGATTGATGGTCGACCAGCGACCAATGTCATATTTACTCGGGCCTTCTTCAATCGATGATGCCGAAAATGACGAGGCGAAGAAGAGTGCGCAGGCTAAGCACTCAAAGCCAAGCAGACCAAAATCACAAGAATCGCCTCGCCGAGAATCGTCTGTTCAATCACATAGACCGCAACCTGATGCCGCGGAAGGCATGCACCCCGGAAAATTCGAAACCCAAGAGTCGATAATCCACATCGAGCCACCAGACGACTCGCCGATAGAATCCCCGAAGCCAAAAACAAGAAATAATTATCGCCAAAACGAAATCATCGAAGTACCGGATAGCCAAGACAAGGCCAACGCACCTTTGGTCGAAAAAGCACAATCAGCTGAGGCTGGCTCGCCACCACCAGTGACAAAGTCAACGCGCGAAAATTCTGTGTATATTGACGATAGCGATGGCATTGAGGCTACGCCCCTTGATCGTAAAATCGTAACCCCCAAAGGCGGCGGGTTTGAAGTCCAAATCCAAGTCAAGCAAACACCACCAGGATCACCAAGTATTAAACGATGAGCGGGCTTCCATGTCAAAGACCGACTTGTTCCGTTATACGTCTTGGGTTCATACTTTTTCCTCCTATCATCAGCATCAGCTTCATACCCCGTACAGCACATCATCTTTATTTTGGCGCTTTGAGTTCCATCATCTTACTACAGAACATTCCAATAGAAGGAGGTGCTATTCTCCGCTGTATTAGTACATGAAGAAACCCTCCTCCTATTACAAAGTATCACCGGCTGACGCGCATAAGACACGTAAAGAAAGAAAGGGAAAACTTTCCTGCCGTTGAAGATCTCTGGCACTGCAATTGAAACCAACTTGTGTACTAACCAGTTTTGCAAAAAAAGGCAATGCCTCCCATCTCCAGAAACTTAGCCAGGAACGTCTACTCCCACCCCTGCGCCGCCCTCGCCCTCCTTTCTCAACCTCGCAATCAAGGGCCTATTCAATCATAACCCCTTCTGAGCACCCCTTTCACGAGCATCTACTTATTAGAGAGCAACAGTTTCGCATCCCGTAAACGCATCTAACATAGCCCAGTCGACACATTTCAGGGAGAGTTAGCGTGTCCGGGCGGGTTTGCTAAGCGTAGGGACAATCGTGGATTCCCGAGAGCTCACTATATCATAGATCGTGTGTGTAGGAGACAAGGGATATAGACGTGCGCAAGAACTGTACAAGCAGCTGAGCTTTCAATATAGTACCTCCATGCGTATGTCAGGGAAAGTGCCCTTTATGCATGGCCCGAAGTAGCATTTAAGCAGGGACTCGCGTGGAAAACATGGTGGGTTTTCATAGTTCTAGAATCCGTATTATTAGGAGATTGGGGCATCAGCCTTCATTTCCTGGAGCATCATGTACCATACAGTCCATTTGAATACTAGTATTGAATATCGTCACAATTCGTGTCTTGACACTTCTTCTCTTGTATGAACTCACTCAGGGCTATTCTACGTAAAGTGCGTCTAGTCTATCAAGCGCTAGTGATAAAAAGGCAGCTACTGCTCAAGTGTGTCTACATCCCCAACCAACAATGGATCCCAACCAACCATCCAATCTACCAGTCGTTCTCATTCGCTGTAAGCCACCATCTCATCTTATCCCTCTTGAACGCCTCAAAATCCCACTCCTCATTTTGCAACCTGTGCGTTCCCCCAATCCAAACGTAGGTCTCTGCGTCCACTGCCTCCGCCTCATCCGTAAACTCCTGCGGCACAGCCTCCAGCACATCTTTCAAGTACCTCTCAGTATCCTCCCTCCCATTCCCGCTGCTTTCATTGCCCCGGGCCCCAAGAGCACTTCCCGGCAATGCTTCCTTCAATACCCGCACTCGTACTGGGACCCGGTCATACTCCGACCCCTCGTAGACGTCTAGCCTGTGGATGTCGCCATCTGTTAAGCCCGAGACTACCGTTCCAAGTACCGATGCGGGTCTGCTCGTACGATCATGCGCGGTCCTACCTGTGGCTGTAGTAGCCGTCGCAGGCGTAGACGCATCCTCGGATGAAGATGGCACGGGAATTATCGCTGGGTAGTCTTCACCTCGGACACGATGGCGACGATACCCGTGCAAGACGGCGGGCCTGAAATGGAGCATGTCTTTCTGCCATTGCTCGGGTTCGGGCGAGCCGTGGATTACACGATGTAGCATTTGGGGAGCTAGGAGGGTGCCTGTGTCAACATGTTAGCTTTTATCACTTCTTTTTCGCCAACTCGCCTGTAGGTGAGGTAGAAAGATATCTGATAGTGGCAGACATAGTATTAAATAGGTACACGCGATACGTATGGCTGAGGAGTGATGAAGGCAGGGACACGGTACCATAGAAGAAGAGAACGTGGTCGCCCATTTTGGGCTTCCCTCTTTGCTCGTTTTCTTTCTTTCCTTGGCTTAAGGAGGTTTTTGTACTCTGGGTGTTAGGATTATTTGTTGTATTCAAAATCTGGATTCTCTGGGTTCTTTTCCACTACTCATTTGGCGCGTGCTGCAAATATACCGCTTGCTGGGCGCGCCTATCGCGAACCCGGTTTTTCTCGATGAAACCGATAGATTTAGGCTTGTCCCCCCTGCATGTTTTTGGGTGCAAGTGAGGTGGTTGCGTCGCTGGGGGAAGATCGTCTAGGTAGACTGCTGATTCAGTGCTGTGTCCATGGCCGATTAGATAATCGGCCAATCATTGCATGGGGAGTTTATGATGCTCTTGAGGTTCAACCAGTACCACTTGTTCTTTTTCGATCACTTACATGACACTTTCTTTGAGATTGTTGGAGAACTTCGGATTTGATTCCAGGATTTCGGACCCCTCGGTTCCGCTCAGATTCAATCATCAAGTTTCCATCCTCTACCAAAAATGGTTATCGCCGAGGAGGCAGGCGCCACCAGCCTTGTGGTAAGGCCTTGGTTGCTTGGACTGTCTTCATATTTTGGACTAAAACCTCTAGGGCTCCTATATCTTAACAACTCTGCTCACTCATTCAGCTATCTCCATAGCCCATGTCTTATCCCGCAAGCAACTGTTACCAAATCTTAAAGTATGACTACGGATGGAAGCACGTTGCCCATATAGTTCCTACCTCCCCCGTAACAACGGTATTCTCTTTGCACTGGGAACACCGCGCGCTTGGGTAGATAGCCTTTTAAAACCTAATTATATGGGGGAAAAAAAAGTTAAAGAATACTAGAGCTAGTTTCTAGCTATGTATAAGACTTGGAGGGTTTGTTAGGTTGTCAAAATAGACAGTGGTCGAATTACCCCGTAGATATATCTTGCAGGTGTCACAACACCTCCGCAATATGTATCATTGTTTGTATACAGTTTACAGGTCACCAAAATCTCTAAAAGCTGATATACGACAAGGAGCCAAAAGTGGACCAGCCAACAATGCATGAGAACCACTAATAATATAACAAGCAGTACATAAGATATCAGAAAGGGGAAAGAACAAAAACAAAAGCAAATGACCAACCCAGGGATCGAACCTGGGACCTTCTGTGCGCACTGATTATGTAAGACAGACGCCATAAAACCACTAGGCCAGTTGGTCCATTTGATAATATAAAATTTTTTGTTATCCTCTCACATCCCTGTTTAGCCTTTAATGAATAATACATAACGTATTGTCATGGGTGGGGACCGAAGTATACAATGTCAAGGAAACGGATGGACAATCCGAAGAAGTAATTGGATATAAACGCAATTACGTATCTCTACAGAGGCGTGGTCTGCATTGAAGGAGAGATATACAAGCTCAAAGAGATGACTACTGAGTTCATTAAGCGTGACCATGGCCCCTCAACAGTTATTTTGTCCTTTGAGCCAGGCTTATCGATAAGCTTCGAAGTTTCCCCATCGCGACGCCTCCAAAAAACGTGTAGAGATCTGGCTTCATCATTATTGTTACCTCCGGTCATCGATTGATGTCAACAAACACATCCTTTACCTACCTGTTTGGTAAAGACTAGGCATAAATCACGATGCACTCAACACTCAACCGGGTCCAAGCGGTCTTCGGCTTCTTCACCACGGTCGCCCTGTTCGTCGCCGGGATTGCCGCGCTTTCGGTGCTCTTGTATCCGACGGACGCTGTATCGGCGAAAGTGCAGTTGAAAGATGCGAAAGTGTATGTTCCCCTCTGGATTTATTTTATACCAGCTTATTGTATTATTGGGCGACAATTTGGACATGGCGTGCGCTAACCCGATGACTGTACAGGATCAAGGGCCGACCGCACTACTACTCCACCAAGAAAGAAGAATATGCGCAGCTGAAGTTCGATTTGGATGCTGGTATGCACCGACGACTTTACTTAACCCCCGAAGGAATACAGCTAACTAGATCGCATCCAGACCTCTCCCCGCTCTTCAACTGGAACACAAAGCAACTCTTCGTCTACGTCTACGCGACCTACTCCTCCGCCGACAACGGCGCATCCACCACTGCCCCGGCAACCCAATCCATAATCTGGGACACCATCATTGAAGCCCCCGAATCCCCGTACTCATTCGCGAACCTGCGTGAGCGGTTCTTTCCCGCCAAGGGCTTCACGGGCTCCAAGCGCAGCACGTCCGCCGCAAACAAGAACAAGAATAAGAAGAAGAGTTCTACTCCGAGTAAGAAGGGGGCTGCTGCGGCGGCGGTGCCGGGAGTCCTTCGTCTCCGCGACCAGAAGAGCAAGTATCAGATTAGTGACATCACGGGGAGGATGGCGGAGCGATCGAATGTGACGCTGTCAGTTGGGTGGAATGTGCAGCCGTGGGTTGGGGCGTTATGGTGGGCGCCTGGGTCTGGGGCTGTTCCTAGGACAGGTGGGAAGAATGCCGCGAGTAAGGCGTTTGAATTACCAGCGTTGAAGGGGTTGAAGCCTAAGGGCGAGGCGGAAGGGGGACGAGCGGCCTCTGTTTAGCGGAGTATCTAGGTGTTTTAAGCTTAGAAAGATTTACTGAATGATAATGGCATCGATGCATTATTACTTCACCACGTTTTGATGAAGCAGATCATTTCAATCTTAGGTTTATCTCATCCAATTCACTTTGAAATCTAGCTAACACTACACCAATCTTGATAAATGCTGCAGTTCAGGACCAATTTGTGATAGCAATTGAGCACCAGAAATATAACGCTATGCATGTTTCTTTGGAATCCATTCAAGGGATCGTGCCGTAAGTCTGCTGCCGCTGTCCCCCGCGCTGAATTCGGTCTGAGTATACACCAGGCGCGGGTTCGGCGACCATGGCTTGTTGATTCTTGTAGTACACATATTCTAAGTAAAATGCATGAATATGGCCAGGAAGATAGCTGAAGTCGTTAGCGCCACTGACTTAGGGTATGGTGCAAAGGATAGAGGTTCGGGCTAAACGGACCCTAAGATTGTCAAGAGAATATTGATGAGGAAGTCGATACTGCAGCCTGAGATGAGAAAAACGCCTAGCGGCGGAACTAAATTGCCAAATGTAAGTGGGTGTCTGTTTCTGAAGTCACAGTCCAGATTACGCACTGAAGATAGTGATGAGGATCAAGCAAAGCATAGACGCTGTTCCAGCCATTTTGGTTGTTACTCGATGCTATGATCGGCGATCTGCTGAAGACTGTGCTGCTGTGGTTGTACGTTGGCTGGTATCTGAATATGTTCCCAGAAAGCTTAGGAAGAGGATTGTAAATAGGAGGACGAAGATGTAGAGGGGAACATTATCGTCGTGGTCGGAGTTAAGGCGTTTCATTTCTCAAGGTACGAGATCGGACGACGTCACCAGAGACAGGGGCGTTTGCTTGTATAAATGGAGGCATGATCGCACGAAGAGCGCGGGCCTGGCCAAAAGGCCATAATTTGGTTGACGTCATTCTGCTAAAATCTGGTAGGGCTAGGCAGCAAAGTAACAGAGTCGTACAAAAAAAGCATGCTGCCGGTTCTGGTACGGGTTATTCTCGAGAAGGTTTGAAATGTCCTGGTTTAGACCCAAAAAGACTTTCGGGATGTGATGGTTTGAAAGTCAAAAGGTGGCTCATACGGCGTCAATTGCCGCTCTAGTCGTGACCTGCTCGTTCTTGTTGCCGAGTTTTGAGATTTGAAGGAATGCGTCCACGCCGTAGCCTTCGAGACTGTGTAGTTCTAGGCTGCCTGCCCAGTACTCGGCGTAGACTCTGCTCATTGGAAGCCCTATCCCCAGTCTCAGATCTGGGAATCGCGAAGTAAGGGTGTCTAGGGAACTTTCGCGGAAAGTCTCCTTGTCCGCATGTTTCGTCTCTTTTGACACCGATAGCTCTTGCAAGGTGGCTGCCATTGCGGGAACCTGCCCTAGGTTCTCAAGCCGTAGCTTACTGTGGGGTCCCTTGTTGAAGGACCACAAGTAGGGCAGTATTTCTCGGGGAATACCCCCTCCCTGATCGGAAACACGCATGATCACATGCTGAGGTGCTTCGCAGATGAGAACTTCAATCGGGGGTGGCGTCTCGTCCAATTCTTCGTATTTCTCGCTAACAGCCTGGATTGAGTTGCGTAGAAGTTCGCCGATGATATATTCCAGATGGCTGAGCATATAGGGAAATGTAGCATTTAGATGTCCCTGGACTGATATTTCTGGAATCTTATCTGACCCGGTGCTCTGCCGGATCATGTCTTGCACAAGCTTGCCGCAGCGCTCGACGACCTCTTTGGCGTTGCATTTCAGGAAAACTTCGCCAACGAAGTCCGCATTTAAATCTGTTCGATCCTGCGATCCGGGATAGTGCCACGGAGAATTAAAGGTTTCTGTGAGTGCTAGGTGTTGTTCTGCAATGACTCGACGGGAAATTCTCTATGTTTAAGATGTTTTGTCAGTGATAATTTCTCCAGAGGGTGCAGGTACCTTACCGCTCTGAGCAGAGTGTTCATGAAATGGTCCATAGTCTCCGGTGGTAGGAGGTTGCGGCATTCCAGCACGCCCATGGCTAATCTTGGTATGACAACAAGGTGTTCTTGGAGCGTTTTGCGTAGGATCTCACAGAACTTATCATTGTCATCTAAGTTCCGTATCTCCGGGACTGTGCGAAACCGTTCAAACGCTTTATAATAGAGCTCGTATACGAGAGAGAAATGAGGATTAGCTACCACAACGTATGGTAGCTTCTGTATTTCCCGTAGACGGTGCGCTAACCTGTAAAGAACCACCAAGTAAGCAAAGAGCTGGCGGCGGTGCAAATCGCTGAGGCGTACCTAGTCGGCAGCTCAGTGCGCACATAATTGGCGGAGCTTAGCAGTCTCGATTCGGTCAAGGTCCGTCCGAAGAAGGTCAGTTGCCGCAAACTGATCGGTCGAATCTGGCGCTCGACATATCTAGACGTAATGTATTAGCTGAAGATCACCTCAGCGATGCTAAGTCCATACTCATCAAGAGCGGATACGGGTCTCCATGGTGGAGGATTATGTGAGTAGGCCTCGGTACTCGTATAGAGCGTTCGTGTCGAGAGGGGGTGCCGCTGGAAGGTGCGCCAGCATCGAGCTGGATGACTCCGCAACATCTCGTCCACTTAGATTGTTTCAAGGGCGCTTCATGGATGGATTCGTTGATGGTTCTCCTGGAGGGGTAAAATATCGAGGAGCAAAGAAAGAAGCTGGACCTGAGATGAAAGTCTCCCTCATGACTCACAGACAATTCTCAAGGGATTGACAGCTAGCCAAGTTTGCTGCAAGCTTGGGAACTGGATGCGGGTGGGCTCACACTTTCATGGAAATGTTCACCGGGCGGTGAGAAGCTCCGATTGCGCCTGGCATGTGACCAATGCAGCCTCTAAAGTATAGAGACCGGGGTAAATCGATGGTCGAGATCGCCTGTGTAACTGGCGAAATGCGGAGAAAAGGCCTTGTTTTACGTACTTCTGTTTGTCGTTTGGAATTTGGAATTCAGAGTCCTAATTTCGAGTTGAAGGAGGTAGGGCATACTCCGTCGTCGATTGGAGATTCTTTCTCTTCAAAAGTCATCTCAAGGAAACATATGTGGAGAGATTATATCTGCATCCAGCATCAAATCGTAATGATAATGACATGGGATGACTGTGTCTACAGTCTTTCGCTTTTTCAAATACATTCTGATTGCTCTGAGAAGTCCATATGCTTGTCTTACGGGGCTATTGGATACCCGTAGCTTCTGATCGTCGGTCTGAGTTGTTCGAAAATTTGAGTGGAGCAGCAAAACCAAGATGATATCACTGATCGCGTCTTTGCATTTCATCTTTTTTGACCGTGCAAACGGCTATATTATAAAGTTCAGGCCTTCAAATTGAAAACAGGGGAAGAAAAGTAGATTCCTTGTTAGCATGGAAGTATCAGGGCGCGATAGTATTTGGGTTGCCCACGCAATAAGAGAAATCTCGGCATTGAGAAATGTCGTCAGACCCTGCTTACTCTAGAGTACTCGAGTAGACTCGCACCCCAGGTGAATATACATCATAGGTGGGCAAGATTCGATTATACAGTAGAAAAGAATTCACCAAGCGTATATATATAGCTTAGGCCGACTCGAGAGGCCTCACTGTTTGACCCTCGAGCTGTTCCTCGCAGAAGTTGTGCAGTGCCTTAATAATCTGGAACACTGTTGTGTCCCGCAAGTCCGCCGTTATTATTGGGCCTCGCAGACTCCGCCACAGGCTTCAACTCCTTTGAAACTGGAACCTGTTAGGAACCCAGGCTCTTCCGATACCCTCACTGCCTGTAATCTTCAATCAATATACGCCTTTCCTTCCCTCTTCGCCCACTCTCTGCGATTTGTGGATTATATAGAGCTTTCTCTTATCTCTGGGTTCTGCCCTTCCCCACCTACATTGCGAGAGAGCACTTTCCCTACGAGGTGCTTGAGCGCATTTTTCTTTCTTCATGGACACCGTGAGTTTTTTTTGCTCGGAGATTTCTTCTGCTGCCCTACAAGAATGAATCACCTATGACGCTGTGCCCAATTTCAGAAGCGCTTGCTAACCTCTTTTCTCGACCTGCCAGCCTACAGATAATGAAATGCTGGTTGATGAATACGAACAGTACCACAATGACAGAACCGACGACGTCGTTGTCTCCCAGTCTGGCTCGGAGGAGCCGGAGACAGAACCCCCAGCTGATGACTGTAAGACCCTTGCCATAACCCGCATCATTCCGCCGCCGGCCCTTTGCACCTGTGAAGCAAGCGATTCCCGCGGAGGAGAGCTCTTAGGACGGCTTCGATGTTACCTATGTCCTGAAGACTGTCTCTCATTACACTCAATTGTCTTTATGCTTGGAGACGCATTCTAAACGGTGTATGCGCTACAGATCCGGCAACGATGGCCCGCGTCCTCCCTAAAGACCCTGATTTGGAAACTATAGAAGAAACTTGGCATACATGGCATATTCAGGACTGGCGGAAGCTCAAAAAGAAGGAGCATGGGCCCGCTTTTAAGTGCGGCAATTTCCCTTGGTGAGTGATGCGGCGCGCATGGCTGTCCGAACAGCTCGTTTTAACAACTCTCCTCAGGCGGATACTCTTCTTTCCATACGGAAATCACGTCGAACACGCTTCATTCTACTTGGAGCACGCTTGGGAGAATGAGCCTCCGGAGAATTGGTACGCATGTGTGCAGTTTGCGCTGGTACTCTGGAACGTCAACGACCCCACTATTCACATTTCCCATGGTAGGTCTGCCCTCGCATCTATGCGTGTTCAGCCTTGCTCACCAAAAGTAGTCGCCACCCATCGCTTCAATGCGGACGAAGGTGATTGGGGCTTTACCCGATTCTGTGAATTGCGCAGACTCTTCAGTATGCCGTGGGAAAACCGCGGGGTTCCTCTGGTACAGAATGACGAGGCCAATGTCACTGCATATGTTCGTGTTGTCAAAGACCCAACAGGTGTCTTATGGCACAGCTTTCAGAAGTATGCATCCTCGTGGGTTCTCTTGGTAGTAATACTGACAGCATGTAGTTATGATTCTAAAAAGGAGACCGGCATGGTCGGACTGAAGAACCAGGGAGCGACATGTTATCTTAACTCTTTATTGCAGTCATTATACTTCACAAATGCGTTCCGGAAGGCCGTCTATCAGATCCCAACAGAAGCCGAGGCCTCGCGAGATAACAGCGCTTGGACCCTACAACGACTGTTCAATAACCTCCAGACCAGCGACCTTTCCGTTTCGACCACTGAACTTACGGCATCGTTTGGTTGGGAGTCGCGGCAGATTTTTGAGCAACAAGATGTTCAGGAGCTGTCGCGGAAGCTAATGGAGAGGCTAGAAGAGAAGATGAAGGGCACACCTGCAGAGAAGGCACTTCCAGACTTGTTTGTCGGCAAAACGAAGACCTATATATCGTGCATTAACGTGGATTACGAATCATCGCGTGTGGAAGATTTCTGGGATATTCAGCTCAACGTGCGAGGCAACAAGACGCTTGATGATAGTTTTAGGGACTATATCCAGGTGGAGACTCTTGAAGGCGAGAACAAGTACGACGCAGGCCCGCCATACGGTCTACAAGACGCCAAGAAGGGAGAGATCTTCGAGAGTTTCCCTCCAGTGTTGCACCTTCATTTGAAACGGTTCGAGTATGATATCCATCGCGATGCTATGATGAAAATCAACGATCGACACGCCTTCCCCATGGAGTTTGATGCTTCCCCGTACCTCTCAAAGGATGCCGATAAGTCCGAATCTTGGGTCTATCAGTTACATGGTGTGCTAGTTCACAGCGGTGACTTGAACGCTGGTCACTACTTTGCTTTCCTGAAACCAACAAAAGACGGATTTTGGTATCGTTTCGATGATGACCGTGTAACCAGGGCGACAGATAAAGAAGTGCTTGAAGAAAACTACGGTGGTGAGTATGAACTGCCGAATGGCATGGCTGGGGTGAGGCAGCCGTATACTCGGGGGCTCTCCACCAAGCGATCGACAAATGCCTACATGTTGGTCTACATCCGCAAATCTAGGTCTGACGAAGTTCTCCTTCCTATAACCACCGAAGATGTTCCTTCCCACATCGGTATGTCTACACTCTTCTCCCTGCATATGTCATTTGCCAGCGTTAACCATTATCTTCTTTGTAGAGAAGCGATTGGTAGAAGAGCGTGTAGAATGGGCACGCAAGAAAAAGGAAAAGGAAGAGGCGCACCTGTACCTAAATGTCGGGGTTTTGTCCGAAGAGACTTTCAAAAACCACAACGGATTCGACCTGACGAGCTTTGACCAGTCGACGGCTGAGACAGCACTTCCCAAACAGTATCGCATCCTCAAGACAACCAAGGTGGGCGAATTCGCTGAGAAGATAGCCGAGGAACGGAATATTAACCCTCATCAATTCCGTTTCTGGGTCATGGTAAATCGTCAAAACAAGACAATGCGTCCGGACCAAGTAATCAAAGATTCAGACATGACTGTCGAGGAAGCATATAGCAGATATGGCACCAAGGGCAATCCGTTCAGAGTCTGGCTGGAGATCGGCCAAGTCTCTCCTGATGGTACAGTTTCTTGGCCGGATGGTACTGGCTCGGTGCTGGTCTTTTTGAAACATTTCGACGTGCAGAAGCAAACTCTGTCTGGCGTCCGCGCAGTATACGTTCGAAAGACGCAGAAGGTCGCCGACCTTGCACCCACAATCCTGGAGACAATGAAGTGGCCCGCCGGGACAGAGTTTATTCTTTATGAAGAGATCAAACACAATATGATCGAACTCATGAAGCCGAAGCAGACGTTCCAGCAATCGGAGATACAAGATGGTGACATTATTACTTTCCAAAAATCCATCAAAGAGTCCGAATTACCTCCCACGGCACTATACACGGATGCGAAACTCTACTACGACTATCTCCTCAACCGGATAACAGTCACCTTTGCCCCCTTTAAAGTGAATGATGGTGATGAAATTTCCTTGGTTCTCAGCCGGAAGATGTCATATGACCAGTTCTCTAAAAAGGTTGGCGAGGCCTTAAACGTGGATTACACACATCTTCGTTTTGCTCCAGTTGTTGCCAGCACCGGGAAGCCGAAACCTTTCATCAAAAGGAACCCCAATCAAAACGCACAGACTCTCCAGAACATACTCTTCGGACAGATGGGTGGCTACACAATTAACACCCATCGCCAAGATGCTCTGTACTATGAAGTCTTGGAGACAAGTCTGAGTGACTTCGAATCAAAAGTTACCCTATCTGTGACGTGGCTTCCCGAGGGTATATCTAAAGAGGTAAGTCAAGCAGAACTGCTAGCATAATCGTTCCCTATTAACTAGTATATTAGCAAGCTGTTGAAGTCCTTGTGCCCCGGGAAGGGACAATTTCGGACGTCTTGGCCGGATTACAGAAAAAGGCTAACATAGACGATGAATCAATTCGTAGCGTACGAGTCTACGAAGCACACAACCACAGGATATCCAGGGATTTGCAGCCGGACTCCAAGATCACTAGCACTTACCACGACTATGTCACGATGTACGCGGAGAAGGTTCCTGAGGAAGAGTCAAACCTGGAGACTGGTGATCGAACGGTAAACGCGTTCAACTTCGACAAGGAAGCCTCGAGGACGCACGGTGTGCCTTTCAAGTTTGTGATGAAGCCAGTAAGTTTGAAACCAACCATATCAATCCGCCATCCTAACACTTTCAAAGGGAGAGATTTTCAAACAGACCAAGGAACGGCTATCGAAGCGAACCGGTCTGAAGGGAAAGCGATTCGAAAAGATCAAATTTGCTGTTGTTCAGCGACTACATCCCTCAAACCCACGTTATCTTGAAGATGGTGAGATATGCATCACATAATGCACATAGTAGCCGGCATGACTGACAAGTACAATAGATGATATTCTCTCAGATATAATCGGTGATTCTGATGACCTGCTGGGGCTAGACCATCCGAATAGTAAGAGCAGGAGCTTTTGGAACACCAGCCAGTCCTTCTTCATCAGATAAGAGTCGGGCATTATGATACACCCCATATAGTTTACGACTGTACGGCCATGCCTCTGGTTCGTGGTCTTTGAGTCGGCCTTGATACGTTGATGTTCCCATTCTGCCATTGTTGCTGTAGACGCTGGTTATGATATGATTACGAAGTCAGTGCTCCAAGAGGGACAATTCTGGCGATACAGGTTCCACATGATACAATGTCAATAACAATTAACAATTCCTAAGCCATGCATCAGAGATAGGAGTATCATATGGAGTAATCAAACCATGGTATCCGTACCTAGTAACTAATCCACTCACATTTTGGGGCGTTATAGTGGCGACCAATAATGTTCTTGCGGAGGTTGCAAACAAATCAAACAGCGCAACAACACAGCTGGCCAGAACTTCACATCCCCGAATCGCGTCTCAACCAGCCCGCAAGAACAACATTGAGCTCAGCTCTCAATCCGTCCAATATGCGATTCACAGCTTTAGTGTTGGGCCTCCTCGCCTGCCTGGTATCCTCCGTCACAGCAACCGCCCTGACCTACCGACTTGAGGCCAACGAGAAAGCTTGCTTCTACAAATTTGTGGAACAGCGGAACACCAAAGTTGCCTTCTACTTTGCTGTCAGTCTATCAAATTCTTTGCATTGGTTACTTCGGCGAGGATCTAATTATCATTCTCTGACAGGTGCAATCTGGCGGTTCTTTTGATGTGGACTACGCCGTTGTCGGACCCGGCGAGAAGCCAGTCCTAGATGGTACCAAGGAGCGCCAGGGCGACTTTGTCTTCACGGCCCAGAGCATCGGCGAGTACCGCTTCTGCTTCAATAACGAAATGTCCACATTTGCCGAGAAGATGGTTGATTTCGAGATCGCGGTACGCCTGCCATCCCAGCTCATCACCCCTTTGCGCTCCTGTGTACCACAACATCATAACATAGCTAATTCGATTCCCACCAACAGCTTGAGAACGAACAGCGTGCCGAACTCCCTTCGCGCCAGGGCGCCAACCCTGAACAAGCCTCGGCGATTGAGGAATCCATCTTCAAGCTCTCCGCGCAGCTCTCCACCATCTCCCGCAACCAGAAGTACTTCCGCACTCGCGAGAACCGCAACTTCAGTACAGTGCGCAGCACCGAGCGCCGGATCTGGAATTTCAGCGTGATCGAGGGATTGATGATGGTCTCTATGGCTGGTCTGCAGGTGTTCATCGTCAGGTTCTTCTTCCAGGGAGCTAGGAAAGGTACGTACACACCACCTGCTTGCCACAGTTCTGGCTTTGCCCAGGTTCCCTCTTTCAGCTGTATATTTGGGAAAAGGAGTTGGTTAGCTAACTTCCACCCGCAGGTTACGTGTGATGAGTGAGCAATGACTATAGTATATGATTCTCTGAGCTGTGGCGTCTGTATCTGTATCTACCTTCGTCCTATTCATGTCTAGATCTCGAATCTACCGTCTCTATTTTCCATCTGAGCCCGTTATGCCCAGGTCAGCCAGCGTCCGCGATTGCATGTGACACCTATCTAGTACGCCAATGGTGGCGTGAGCCCTGAACCGGATGGAAATCATAACCGACCTGAATTAAACCGCCGGCTTTGCTCCCCTTTTGGACGCACAACGTATCCAGCCACTAATCAATGGCCCTGAGGGGGGCGGTCCAGGGCACAATATCTACTACCATCCAGTTTCCGCATCGAGGATTCAGAAGTACGAGGCGATTGACTGGGATAATTCCCACGGGGGTGGGAGAGAGCAGATATAGCGGAAGCACAAATGCGGCCCCCGTTCAAGCCCATGACGTGACCGTCATCCACCTGCCTAGGTCACCACACCTGTGAAACAAGGGTGCATGGATTCATCTCTCGCCATCAGGGGAGGGCCGGTCTCACAGACCCCGGACCTCACACGAGCTCATGACCAACCGAGAACAAGGCAAGATAAGACAGAACAAGCAACGGCCACCTCCGATGACGTCCCGTCCCTCCATACATGACTACCTCCCGAAATTTTCATTTTCGTCCGCGTACGACTACAACCCTAAGCACCCTGGCCATATGAAGCCCGCGCTGAATGCCCGTTCGAGGCTCGGCAGTACGTCAGAAGACGCAATCTCACGGTGCAGTCCGTGAAACGAAAAACCCCAGCTCGGAAATTTATGTATCATCCCCCCCCTTTTATTTTTATTTTTTTTCTTCTTATTCTTGGAAGACGGATGTTGATCTCTTGGTCTGGACCGTTTCGAATTTCGCGCTTGCACTGCAAAATAACCTGCAGGGCGAAACTAATATGGAAGAAACACACACGTATGTAAGTGCGGATTTGGAATTCGGGGAAATTGGGTATATTACTAGCTGTCTGCACCCCCCTCCGCTTGGAGGAGCAAAGGCGAAGTATGAAAGTGGATATGGAAGTGAGTGACCTCAAGCGTCGTGCCCCATGTCATATCACATCGGGAAATGCAGGCGAGCCAATCGCCGCTGAAAGGGAAAACAAGAAATCTGGTTGCGTGGCATCTAGGGTTCGGGACTTATCTCCACCCCACTGCCATTGCCAACGCGCATCAGTCCTCACTCAATCATGGATACGAAGTAAGTTGGTGGGGAGATGGAGGATAAAGAACCATGGACGAAGCAGATTGGGAATTGAGTTAACGAGTCAGTGAATGAGAGAGAGAGAGAGATGAGATGAGAGATCTCATCAGTGACGGGGGATGGCAAGATTCCCAGTTTGGAAGCCGGAGGCGAAAAGAGCGAAACAAGGGTTGGCCGGCGTATGAGTTGTATCATAGCATGGCGCGCCTGAATCAGGGTCCAACTGCATGACTACCACACTTGGAACGAATGTTTTCAACGGATTATGATGGTATATGACGTTCGGTCCACCCCGTCAAGCTAGACATTTTGGTTTTCTTTTGTTAGTTTGGGGTTGAAGGCGAGGATTCCCTAACCAGTAATATATAGGAGCCAAGAGAATAAAATATAACAAATATTGACCAGAATCTGGAGTGTATTGTCACTCGCTGGACTTGGGATATCTCAGTTGGGGGGTCTTTCCTGCTGTCGCCACTTGGCTGGTGGCATGGCGATACCGGATTACATAACGCTTCTAGGGCTCGGTGAATCACCAGCCCGTTCTTCAGGTCCATCTGAGTTTGATCTACTACCCGTGGTACGGAGAAAATAATAGCTTAATCTTGGGACAAAGTATTATCTACATGTCTGTAGGTAGATTGGCTTCAAAATGTCACTCTTATCCTTTTGACGGAGTGTCCCTAGGTTAATATGGTCTCAATCGGATAGGTTCGAGTCAACCCTTTTTGATACCACAATGGCTCCTAATCTTGCGGCGTAAACCCAGTCCATTTGGTGAATACTCTGTACCCCTGGACTCATGCAGAAGCTTCTCTTGTAGAAGGAAAAGGGTCAAGGTACATTCCAGGGCTTACCTAGTTGGTTTGCGTCATGAGCCAAGCTAGCTCGTCAGGGTATCGTAGATAAACAGCCACCGTTGCACGCTCATGGACTGAGCGGCGCCGTATGTTGTATATCAAGGTGTACAGTTGTCGCCACCGCTTCCCAAGCTCTTTTGAAGTTCGCTAAGCTCGAGTGTAGGGCGTATTAAGGGTCATGCTCGGCCGGGCATAGGTAAGTGGTGTAGCACTTAGCTTGCGAGACATTTGGTAGGCTTCTGATTGCGAAACATTATGGAAAGAGGTACTTAGGGAAATGTATTGGAAGCAGCAGCTCAGCCGGCACTGATCGATCTCGTGAGAACGTAAGCCTTAGCCGATGCGGAAGTTGGATGAATCTGGAGATGATATCGATAGGTTAACTTGTCCATTCCAAGCAGCCTGTGATTTAATCCAAACCAGATTAGCCAAAACAACCTAGTATTATCATAGAAACGGTAGATACTTGCTTGGGTAATAGGCCGTTGCTCCAGCGAGGCTTATCCTTAAATTAGGGCTACAAAAGCAGAGGTGACAGAACGTGCTATCCATACTAGTCCTCAGGCGATATAACTTTTGAATGGTAGTTGTTGAGAGCTGCTGCAAACTCAACTAACGAGTTTTTAGGAGACTGGAAACGTATTTCGAGGAACAGAAGCAAGAGAGGAAAGAAGAAACGACGAACCCTACGTTCTGTCAGGAAAGGGTCACTCACGCCTTCAATAGAAGAAACATAATCCGTACTTATAAAGTAGGTACGACGAGGCCTCTGTGAGTTGTCTCCATGGAGAGTTGAGAACTCATCGTGTAGAAATAGAGTGAGCGAGGAGATAGGTAGGGCTGAAGTGCAAGGCTCTTGATGACAATAACGTTGAACATTGTGGGCATTGACCGACCCTTTTTGAGTCGTAAGTAACTCAAACGACATTGAAGAGTACTGCGAGAGTCGGGGACAGAGTCCGAGGGGGAAAACGTTTTGCCCAGACTCCGCTAGGATGAGGTGTCGATCCCAGACGTCACCCCCCATATCCAAGGCCTCCCGAGAGGCTAGCTTAGTGAGAAAGCGCCTGTCAGTCAAGGCAGCTACTAGCTAGCGGTAGTGTTAGTAGTAGCATTAAATGCCGTGAAACAACGCTTCGGGATAGACATCAGAATTGGAAATCTAGATGGTCTTATGCTGTAAAATGACGTTCGCTCCTCCCCGATATGTGTCGTTGCCCACGCAACAACGCGTGGGCATCCGCAGTTGTTTTCGTCACAAACAGGCGGCCTACATTGTACTACGTAGTCTCGTAGTATTTCATGCACATGGAGGAACCTTGAGCAATGGTAAATGAACTATTTGGAATGATGTTTCTCCACAGCTAGGCCCGTGGAATGAGTAGGTAGCCGGATACGGAAGCCATTGATCGGCTATCTGATGTTGGACCCCTCCAGCGGCTCTCGCAAGATCCTAGAGCAGCCGGTGACATCAGTTTGGATGGTTACGACGACTACTATAATAGTCAAGGCGCGATAGCAGGGGAACGGGGCATGACGAACATCCTCCACATGGGCAGACAGTTGTTGGATCTTTTCACATGACAATCCTCAGCGTGTGGACTATATTGGCGTTTTATAGAGCATTAACTTTGCCAATTCGACCGATAAATAGAAGAACGTCCCCTGTGTAGAAGGAGCTGTGTCGAAGCAATATGAAATTCTTGGCTTTGTTTACGACGTAGTACTGAGAGGCAGAAGCACGATAATACGAAGCGTGACTGATAATATAGCAACATTAGCAGTAGCTGGGTCAAGTCGCTCCCTGTCGGTTAACTGTAGAGTTTACTGGTCCAAGGAACCCATAGACAGCCCACTCTAACATTGGTTCAATTATGTATCGAGAGCTCATGCAGCGGCTGATCCACTCCTCCACATAAGGAGGAAAACAGGAGCAGCGCAGAAGACCCCTTTGACGTCTTCTTTGGTCTTATCAGGGATCAGATTAGGTAGGGCTACCGAACAAGTCTCGAGGAGAATTGCTTCCCCTGGCAGAAAGGGTCCAGGCCATGACTTCATGCGATCTAGCAATGACATATCTCGGGTCCATCCTTTGGTTGAGCGTGGAGATCTGGTTCTTGGTTATCATCCCCGTAGTAGCTGCCACGGGGAAAAGGTCACAAAGAGGGGTTGTCAGATTGAGAGCAATTACTCAGCTCTTCGAAAACTGTCCACGAATCTCCATTGTACTAGTAGTGAGGCTAGCTGAAGGACCGGGTGTAGGAAGTACGTTGTACCCTCAGGAGCAAAGAAGGCGTCGGCGGGTTGACGTCATTGGCTGGGAAGCAGCCTCAGGCCCCAGAGTCAGTTTAGGAGAGACACTACTCCGTACGGAGTACTGCGTCTGCGACTCCAGTCAACGTCCGCGCATGTCAATCAATCCTCATTACAGAAACGTTTTGGGGACTAAAGCCTGGAATATCATTTGCCCTCATCTAGACCTCCCCGGACAGCTTCTCCAGCATTGTTATCTTGTCTTTTGCAGCTGGCGATCACTAAACGCCAAGAACCTTCCGCCATTCCCTGGCCCATACCTGGCTTCAAACTTTGAGCGCCGAAACTGCAGCTCCTAATCTCGTCTACGTGATTTGCTATGTCATTCTCCTCTTCGGAACCCTTTTCCTCTCTTTCTTTGGCTAGTCTGACGTGAAAGTGGACTTGTTCCTTTAAGCTCTCGTCCATGGTCAGTTGGCCAGATGCCCAGGACGCTCGCGGCCTCCAGCCTGTCAGATTAAATAAAAGGATTTTCTCAGTTAATCTGCAAGTTGTGCAACTCCGGCTCTGTGCTGGATCCTCGAATCAGAAATTGCCTTGCATCAGCTCGTTCTTATACAGAGAGTCCAGTGTCCAGTGTCCACCCGGCCGGACGTACAGTGACCTCATTTCGGCTCCGCTGCATGAAACCAGAGTGGGTCAAACGAACTGTCGGTCCATCGTTGCAAGAGCTTTGCTCAACCGCCCCAGTCGCCTTCCTCCCTCCTGTACTCCGACCGCTGGGGGCTTTGCGGCTAGCGCACCCTCGTAAGGGATGCCCCAGGAACTCTGATGTCATCGTGCACTTTGCGCATTTGCGATGGCGAATCCCAGAGTTAACCTTCCTCTGATCACCATGTGGCTGGATCCAGTCGATTGCTAGCCCGTTTTAAAAGTCTTTTTACAACGTTGTACGACGGTTTACCGCTGTATTAACTCCGCCTTTGCTGCCACTAGGGCTGTGAAATCATATCCGTCTGAATATCTAGTCGATAGATAAAGTCTCCGCTGAATCTCGTTCCGACTTCGTCTACTCTCATGTCCTCGGAACCCTTTCACGCGAATTTGACACTAAGTTACTACTTCTTGACTTCCTAAGCTTCAAGGTGAGCGCGTGCAAATTATGCCGTCATACTGAATACCCCCTTCCCCACCAAAAAGCGTCACTCCCTTACCCGGACTTCTAAGAGACAGACCGAGGCCACGCGTAGAATGGAGTCCTCATTCCTTCGATCTCAACGGTTGTCTCAATCACACTACGACACCCGGCAGAGAAATGACAGCAACACAACACACTGCGTGGTTGTCCACGTCCAGTGCATACCAGAAAAGGCTGATTATGAATGCAACTGACCTTGAGCCTGCAGACTTTCTCGGTCACGACCTAATGTCTCCCTCCGCGAACTCCCACTCCATGTCCGCTGCAGGTGGAGATCCCAGTCGCCCTCCAGGCAACATCCTACAGGCGGATCGATCTATAGACCGCCACCACGGGGTGTCCGTCGAAGACTACAGCCGCATCATGCTCGAGTACACGCAACGTCGCATGGCTGGTTTCGCAGACACAAGCAGTCGCAGCAGCAGAGCTAGCAACGGCAGCGGCCAGAGCGGCCACTCAACCAGCGGCATCCTCGCAAGTCAAGCAGCTGGTTACGTCCCGCCGAAGATTCACCAAAACAGCGACGACGACCCCAATGCTCTCGCCGCCGGGCCCCCCGTACAATAGTCTGCAACGCAGCCTGGTAGCTGCTAGACACACGTCGGAATCAGCGGAGTTGACGAGTCTGCTGTATTATTTTTCTGCGCGGAGTATCAATTCATTTAATTGGAGGTATGGAAGCGATGTTGCACGCATCGGAGTCGATTGATCGGCCAAGTTCGTGACTGTCATGCCATTTTCAATTCAGTGTTTTCATTCTTATGATAGCGAGCGGAGCGACACCAAGAGACAATGATTCAGGCTTTCATGCCTTGCCCTTCCATACCTTCTTCCTTTATACCTTTCCCGCCTTTCCCTTCCCTTATTTTCCAGTTCACACCAATCGGTATGCCCTCGTTTATATACCACTACACTTCTTTTGACCCCACCGGAGCAGACTAATGGTGCTGTTTCTGAGAGCTGGCCTGACGTCCAGTTATGACATGCTCACTGGCTTGGCTTGTCTGGACGTTCGCTCAGCTCTCTATCATCTCTCTTACGATATGATAGTCGGATAATTGAGTTAGACGAGCCAAGCCCAGAGTCCCTTCTTCTCAGTAACAACCGATATGCTTCAAAAAATCACAGATGTCGAGATTGATTCTGATGTCTGTGTACCCTTCATCTCCCCTGTATTATATGCCTGTACGATACGTGTGAACGATGAGTGTACGATATGTCTTGTACTATATATGCCTTTGTATATTACGAAGCGATTTTATCGATTTGATCTCTTGAATCTTGCAGTGAGACAAACCACATCCCTTCCGGAGGATAGCTATAACAAAACGCCCTCACTCTGTCGATGCATGACATCAAAATATCCCTTGCGTATCCAGCCTCGTTCTATGTTGCCGACAAGTGTCCACTCGTGATTATGGCCTTGCGTCGAACACGTACTCCTGCACGATTTCCCGGGCGGATAAATCATCCAACTACTTGATAGGCGTCTATGCAGCTGTATGTTCATACAGTCAGGTATATCCGGCTCGCATAGGCTTTCCCAACTCATCCTTCTTATGTACATATGTAATAGTTATTCAACTATGCTTACATTCCGTTCTCACAAGGGGCAGGGGCGTGGCCGGGCTCATTCCAGCTGTCTTCCCCTATTATGCCTATCTCCATTATTTATCCCCTTCTGTGTTTGAGGCAGCCTCAGGCATTTATTTTCTTTTCTTTTCATCTCTCTGTGTCTTTCGTTCCTCTTGTTCTATCCTCCGCTGGCTACTGTTTGGCATTGTCGACCTTCTCTCTTTACTGAACCCACTTCATTCATTCCTTATATACTCGATAACTGGCCAAACGCACTACCTTCCTTTCTATATAAATCTACACCTATATTCATGATCATTGGTTAGCCCCAACGAGATTAAGTCCCAATTCTAGACAGAAACCGCCACCATAGTCACCACTAAGATGCACCTCACCCATTTCCTCCTTACGACTCTCACAGCCCTAACGTTGACATCCGCAATCCCTCTTTCCTCGTCATCCCCAGACACATCCCATAATCCAAACCCGCAAAGCATCCACTCCCTCCCAAACCCTCCTCACTCATCACAACCTACCCCAACAAGCCCCAAAGAAGACGGCCTCGCATCCACAAAGGCCTCCTCCCTAACACACACGCTCGCAACGCTCATCGCCCACGACGCAAGCGCCTCCTACGACCTAACAACTTGCCCGCTCTCGCACTCCTCGCGCCAATGCTGCACGTCGGTTACCGGGCTCGCGGACGACGCGACCTCGCAATTGGGTAAAATCGTGCCTTATCTTTCTGGTGTCAAGGTTTCAAGTTTGGTCGGGTTGCAGTGTATGCTTTTTTTTTTTCTTCACTCCCCTTTCGGTGTTTCTATTTTTACTACTGAGGGGTGCGGTTTTTGCTAATATAGAGAGCTACGGCGTGCAGGCAAAGCAATGACCCCTGACACCGCCAACAGCGACTGCTCTGAGAGCGTAATGTGCTGCTCGGATAATGCGGCGAGTGCAAATGGTGCGCCTGGTGGGAAGACGCCGGTACGTGTATACATATACATATCTCTGCTCCTTATCCTTCAGGGGGGGAAAAGAAAGAAAAGAAAGAAGATTGAAGCCGTGATATGATGTTTTCCTGATAATGATAAAGCTAATACAACGAGCAGGATGGCGCGCAATCCCTATTCAAGAGCGGATGTATCCCATATGACAAGGCGATTGAGGATAAGAAAAAGGCCATTGAGAAGAGTAAGGCTGAGGTTAGCTATTTGGCGGAAATGAGTCCGACGCCGAGGCCGAGCCTGAGCCCAAGCCCTAACCCTTCTGCTCAAGTGGGAAAGAGCTCTTAGACCGCGGCTCGATGAGACGGCGAGGAGTGTGGTGGCTTAGCCTAAAGCGGTTGTTTTCGATTGAGCTGGATTTCAGTAGTGAAGTGACTTGAGAATGATTTGAGTTTATGAGTTGTTTAACTGGATATGGCAGTTGTTGGGAGCTGTTGAGTTAATTGTATTCTTCTATGTTGTGGATGGCATTGTTCACTTGGTATGATGATAATGACTTATTTATTTCGTAGTGTACAAGTTCCCTAGTTACTTTATATCCAAGAAGAAAGCAGATCATCGCCATCCCCGTCCTCCTGGCGGAGGTGGCGGAGGATGCCAGCCCTGTCTACCGGGAGGAGGAAAGTTATATGATCCTGGAGGCATCTGCGGGGGCATTTGCTGCGGGAACAGCGGGGGAAAGTTAGAAAAGTTGCCCATGTTGCCCATGGGTGGGGGTGGCGGAGGCCACGGGCCTTGATAGTTTGGAGGTGGCGGTGGGGGAGGGAAACCGTTCCCGCCTGGCGGAACTGGTAATGGAATTGGCGGGGGTTGTGGTGGGTATCCTGTAGGTGCGGCGTAGGAGCTGTGCTGAGGGGGTGGAGGAGGCGCGTGCTGCGCTTGATGTTGCGGTTGGCGGTGTTGAGAGGGAGGTGGTGAGTAGGACTTCTCTCGTGAGGGCGATCTCCTATATGAGCGGCTGCGAGACGGAGAGCGAGAGTCGTAGCGCCTACCTCGGTGAGGTGGTGTTTGGCTTCGTGATGAGCTTCGGTGTCTGCTGTCGTTGCTACTATCGCTATACCGTCTTCGCTTTGGAGGACTGCGGCTGCGGCTCTCAGTGCGTCGTGGGCTTCTGCCGCCGGCGTTTCTCTTCTTCATTTGTTGACAGAACGCCCGGGACCAGCCGTAGTACGTTTCACCTTCGAGAATTTCCCCAGTCGTGACGTCGCGAATTACTGTCTGTCCGAGCTCATCAATATCCACAACTTCTCCATCTGTCCGGTCCGGCTCTCCAGGGCCGTAGATTCGATCTACGTCTTTGAAAAAGACCTTGAGCGCTGTCACCAACGTCTCATCTGCCGGACCCGCTAAGAACTGCAGAGGCTTGACCATGTCGGGCCGGAGCGGAACGGTGGAATTCGGGATGATATGCGGGATAAAGTTGCCAGCGGGCAGGTCGTAGTAAGGAGTCGACGGGTCGCCATGGGTCGACGGCATCACAAATGGCGCGTCTCTCGGGATTTTGCGCTCCGACTCTCCAGTGTCGGCGCCAGGTGTAGTTGACGTTCTGACCGGGCCAGACACAGCGGAGTTCGTAACCACTTCGCGAAGCTTTCCTACATAGTCTGCGCTGAAATACCCATGCTCCTGCCATATATCTAGCAGCTCTGCCAATCGCTGGTGAAGCTTCGGGTTCTTCTCTCTATCGTAGGAAGCGGCGTAACTTAAGATCTCGACTATATGCGGTTGCAGGGACCCACTGAGAGTCAAAAACGCCGCACTCGACGAACTGTGGTACTTCGTATGATGGAATAGATCGTTCACCAGGTACAATATATGCAAGCGTCTCCGTTTCGCCGAGGGCCCTGTTCCTCGTTCTCGAGAGTTCCCCTGTGTAGTCGTATTTGCGCCATCTTTGTCCTCACCAAACGACCCCGACAGCGCAACCAAATATTTCGCAAGGAGGCTGACCCTGTTAGACGATGGGACAACATATCCGAGAAGCCAGTTTTTGCAGGTCTGTTCGTGACGGCGAAGAGAAAAGACAGATTTAGTATATAGCGGTCACCGGCAGGTAAGAAGGAACACGGCAGATTGGTCAAACCTGGATGTTTGCGGGTGAGCAATGTGAGAGTGCTCGGTCGAGATAGTTATGTAGGGCTGTGATTTCGTCGCGCGAGACTGATGTTGGGTCCGGACGCAGGAGACCGGCTGCGAGCGAGGCCTTCGCTATGGCAACTTGATGCGAGGCCATGCTTAAGATGTGGGTGAGAACGCGATGCGATGTGGTTGTTGCGATCTGGAATTCAGGATCGTTGTGGAGAGGTTGAGCTCCGATGATCACGTGATTTTCGTGCACACCATATTTCAAGGTCGTGGATACGTTCCTACCAAACGAACGTTTTGGAAAATAAGGAAGATGATAATAATAATAGAGTAGATATATATATTTGAATATGCTGTACTGACTAGCGGTTGCAAAACGTAATGTGACAATTCAAAACGCATAATCGTTCATGAAATATAAAGAAAAGTAAAATTATGGGAGGAAAGGTCTATTCTAACACCCTCGTCGCGTAAAGCTCACGACGGATAAGATTGGATGAAGAACACGGTGTAGATGATCCAGTAGGGTTGGATGTTGCAGATGGAGCCAGTGTAAGGACGCTACTTGATGGACTGGGGGTGCTCGAAGGATCCCTGTCGCCTCCAAAGCCAGCGCAGTATGTCAGAAGAGAAGCGGTGATGGACTAAAACTATCAGAATTGGAAATTTACTGCGGGCATAATCTAACTTACCGCAATAACTGCCTCTGCCAGAGGATCCTCCGGATCGTCCGCCTTGGCCACGTCTGCGTTGAGGGCGACGCCAGCTTTGGGATAAACTTTCACACCGTAATGGTTCTCATCACCTTCACATACCTCACCAGATGCTTCATTTATTAGCTTTGGAATTGAATGTCGAGGAGACACTCACTGGCTTGCGTCATAAGGGCGCCTCCAACATAGGGTTTGAGATTAATGCCGGCTTCGAATCCTTGACCTGATAGATGTTGGTAGATTCGCTCTAGAGTAGGAAGGATACAATACCAAGTGCTTCGGCAGAGAGATTGATTGAAGCTTTCACATATACGAGAACTTCTCCTACTAATCGAGCATCTACTGTGATCGGTTCCATCTCAAGTTTCGGCGACCAGCCAGTGGACGAAATGCCAGGTGAGATGAGGCTGATCTCGAGCTCCGAGTCATCTGGAATGCTGACGGTGACTCCCGTGGAAATACCGGCAGAGCCTTGCAGAGGGCCTATCGAGTAGCCAAGGCTGAAGGTGATCTGGGGACCTACGTCAAGGATACCACCTGGAATTGAAATGCCGCCTACAGGGATCTTGCCAATTTCCCACTCATCATCAATATCGCCTCCGATGTCAGCCTGTACAGCTATCCTAGGCGTCAAGACGGCCTTAACACTGTTTGGGGAGAGTGAAATCGAGGCATCTTTGGGAACTCCATACTTGGTCTCGATGTGGAAACCAAAGTCGAAGGATCCTTGCGTGCCGCAGTCGGCACAGAACCATGTAAGGTCAAGAGCACCGACAGGAGTGTCGATCTGTCCGCTGCTAAAAGGCAGGGGAAGGTTGAAAGGGAGAGCCAGTGTTTTATCAATATTCCTCCGGGATACACCATCTGACGCCGAGACAGGCCGGTATCTACCAACTGTGAGCTCATAGTTCTGAAAGTCCTTCCAAGCCATCGTCTTTCCGACGAGTTTGGCAGTATTGGTAACATCGTCAAATACAACTGTCGAGGCAGCAAAGGGAATACGTGTCGGGTTCCAGCCACAATCACAATCACCAGCGCCAGCAACAACGACTAGCTTGTTTGGGGCAACATCGTTCAACCACTCCCATCCGCGCTTGATATACTCGTATGCCTTATCGTTCTTGAGCCCGACAGTCATGGCCATGTTTGTGCAATAGATCGACGTGAGCAAGTGCTTAAACCTGTCTATTGAAATGACAGCCTCGTCAACGCCAGGGAGGTCGATGGTCAGGTTGGCGAGCGTTGGATGTCCGTTTTGGGCTCCTGTGACTCGTTAGTTTGTAACAGCCGAGACCTCGAATACCATACCGGTCCAGTAAAATGAGTCCCTGCTCAGCAAATCTAAATAGGACAAATCAAGATCCTCCGCGGTTCTTGTACGCAGGGGCTGTGGGATTACATCGGGGGCAGGTATTTCCTTGAAAACAAGAGAAAAGCCAACCTGGAAGAGAAGAAAGACGAGAAAGCACTAAGATATGCCTGTGAAAGCCTGGTCATTGTGATTTTTATTGTGGATAACAAAGAAAACGCGATTGTTCCTCGATGGAAAGGCCTCAATAGCTTCGAGTGGTTCCGCTCATTTATATCCAGAGCTTTGGAGCATCGTACCGCCGATATTCTCCTGTCATCTTGAAGTTACAACCGGTTTGCCAGTTATAGAACCCGAGACAGTGATCATGCAAGCTCAGACCTGATGGTAGATCACGCTGTGCCTAAGAGGCAGCAGAGACTTGTATCCAAGACGATCTCAAGACACACAGAGGCATGCTGTGATGATGATAAACATGCGCGATCATGCCCTATTTGTTATCACAAGTCGCGATGCTCTATCAGATGGTTGGATTGTAGACTCTTGTTGAACAATGCAACTTCGTCCCGTGGCCCAGGTTGACTGGTCTCGTATATGGTTGCCATTGTGGCTGTCCTCGGCGTCGATCACCGGGCCCGTTTCAGGTCTGCCAAGTGGATAACATCTGTCAGGGATTATTATTATCAGGAACGCGACCCTTGCATTTCTAGGGCACAAGTTGAGATGCTTGTGAATTGTGGAGGAGGGCTCGTGTTGGGAGTGCATCGGGGTTTCGACCCTTCTCAGATCTGCACCGAATACGACTTCTATATTTTTCTGTTGGGAAAATCGCTTCACGAAAGGAAGACTTGGTTCGGGTATTCGCAAGTCTATTGCGATTCAAGTCGAGTCGTTGATTGCCCTGGTGATTGAAGGAGCACATCTGATACTAAAGTTGTCAAGAGAAGCGAAAACGGCCCCAGTACCTTTTGGTTGCATTATCGAGGAGCTCCTCCGTATTCATCCTCAGATCCATACACTCCACATCGTGGGTTCGAGAATATACGGTTCAGGAACGGCTGGAAGAGCTATATTGTCAACCCTCAATTTCGAAGTTTCGAACCAGCCACATCCACTGGTTTGCTCATCGGATTGGATGACAATGGAATGCGCTTCTATTCGTCCAGAGCATCTTACCCCTGAGCTGGGCTCTGGTGTACGACCTGACCTAACCCATAAGACTGAAGCTATAGCCTGGGCTTTTGTTTGCATAAATTGAGGTCTCGACCGAGTCGACCAGAGCACTATTTGTCGCGTTGACTCGGTATCTTAATTCCGTCTGTCGCCTGTTCAAATTGAGCCATGAGCTGTGGCTTGAGGAATGCGGATGATGTCAATTGGATGAGCGGGGGAGTGGCATGATGTTTGCAGCGGAGCTCCTTTTTCCCGCTCAAACCAACAAGACCCCATGGTGCATAGTGGAAAGGGTTCTCTGTGATTGAATCCTTGAGGGAAAACCGCGAATTTGCAGCCATGGAGTCATCTTCTAGTGTCGCGTCATCGCAGTTCAATAATTTGGGAAATGTGTGATTTCTCAGCGTAAGAAATCGCCATTTTGTGCAGAGATGCTGCCATCAGTTGACCTCGATGATTCGCGTCGTTCCTGGGCTGAGCCTAATCGCCCCGCAGCCTCTTCGGCCGGGACTGCTATCGCCGATGGCGTGAGAATCGCCTTGACACGCGTTCTCGACTTCGCACTCCGAAAACTCTGCATTTTGGGATATTGACAGCATTCATGAAGTCGTTGCTTGGGTTGTAGTTATGCAGTTATGGTCGAACAAGAATACCGATAAACAAACAATGCCCTTGTAGGGAATGTAGGCACTATATCACAGTTGTACCACATTATTTGCGATGTCATCGCCTGCATCAAAGGCCTGAAAGTGGAGAGGCCCCGCATGACCCCCACAGCATAGGCTGGCTCAGGCTGCAGATATACAAGGCTCCGGCTGTGTTGGAACGACCCTGTGAGCCTCGAGTATATAACCTCGAGGGGATCCTTTATTTTGTTTTTCTTCTTTTTTTGTTAGACCTTGTTCCCAACAAGACCACACTTCCGACAACCTTGCTGCGTCCAAACTCACACATTACCTCTGAACGCATCTACTGTCAACTCCATCAGTCTACCAGACATCATGACTACCGTCCAGCTCGCCCGTCCAACGATCCGGCATTTCTCAGTCCACCGCACTCAGCAAGCTTCTCGCACATCTCGATTCATCACATCATCATGTCTCGTCTCAGCAGTTGTGCTTCCATTCGTCCCACCAGCGCTCGAGAGTTCGCGCGAGAAAAATAAAGGATACCCAAACCACAGCAAGTCAGTTCTTGGCCTCGCACACTATCGACAGATATAGTTAGATGGCCCTAAGTTTACTAACGAGCTTGACTATAGGCCGCACCCACCTCTCTGTTTCCATGCTCGTTGAAAAAACTGCCAACAGAATACTCCGGTCTAGTCTATCGGAAACCGCTTCCGAATCTCGATGGTTTTAACGCCGAATTCCGATGGGATGGACTCTGATTAATAAAACAATGATTATGTTTCGCTTATGAATCTGGGCTATTTTTCTGGGCGTTTTGTGCTGCATGCGATCTCGGTTATAAGATGCATTTCCCTTTTTGTTTTGGGGCAGGAGTTGGTTGGCGTAATCTGCTGGTCAAGATCCCCGTGCTGTCATTATTCCTACTAGGCTTACCTTGGCTTTTTACCAAAGTGGAAACTTGCATTTGTGACATTTACTTCAGCACTTCGTGATCATTGGTTTCTGGATGATATACTACTGCTAGGACCCTAGATGAATCAACCTGCTATTTACAAACCTGATACAACAGATATTGAAATATCTTCGCAAATACTATGGATCGGGTGTGAGAATTTTCTTTTTGAATCCTGTAATGAGCGCTATGAGTTAGATACAAATATAGTACAGGTCATGAGACCCTCTTTCCCTCGCCCTGACCACGGCGCTACTAGTCCGGCCTAGCCAATAATCACTTAAGACTCTCCCCCGCAAACAGCTTCCAATATCTTAACAAACCATCATGCAAACACATCCATCTAGAGCCGATTCCCCGGCGGAGGCCTAAATGGCCTCGACGCCTCATACTTTCCCTTCTCCAATAATCGATCCTCCTCCGTCTCGGGTTCATGGCGGGTCGGCGCCGGGTCGTGGCTAGCCTCCTCACTGGGCGACGCTACATCATCCGCAGCATTTTGGAACTGAGCCTGGGTCGCACGCTTGTAGCTTGGGTCCTCGGCGGGCGATGTGATCTGTTGGGATTGCTTAACAGCCGCCTGGTGTCGGTGCTCGGCTTCCATGGCGGCTAGCTGCGCCTTCTTCTTGATCTCGGCTTCAAATCTCGAAGCGCGGTCGGCGTTGATGGATTTCTTTGCGAAGTAGTAGGCTCCGCCGCCGGCTGGGGAGGGATACAGATGTCAGCTGGGTGTTTGAGAGCTTGGTGGTGATCGGGACCAGTATGTGCGGTAGAATCGGGGGTCAATTACCGACGCAGAGAGTGCCCCAGCCTATCCTGTTGTGATCGAGGAGTTTCAGTCAGTGATTTGTTATTTTCCTTGGTGAAATTTTCGAGTGTATTCAAGGCTCGCTCACCAGGTCGATCGGATCTAAATGAACGCAACGGTTAGAGGTCTTGTCAATTTGGCCGCTTTGGAACTGCAATACATACCGTATTCATTGTGATAACAGTTAGTACCTCTAATCAGGAAAAATCAACTGGGAACTGAGATGAAGGCTGAAAATATTAATTCTTGGAGAAATCGATTCGGCCCGGCGTTGTTTCGGCCGTGACGACATCTAAAACGGCAGAACACGGGTCCCACATGAGCACGGATGACTCAACCACTTTTGGGGCGCCTGGCACGTGACACACTCCAGAGCGAGTCCTTTTTTGCTACAATCTCTTGCATGTTCACTGTAGAATCCAGGGACCTGGGGACTCTGGCTCCATTTACCGTAATAACACTCGTTGTGAATTTATTTATTCAGAGCTACGGGGAGCGCAGAGCGCAGAGCCCAGTCACCACGCCAGACCTGATCTACAAAAAGACGAGGCCCAGCCTGCCCTATCCCTCCTGAAGCACCCATCTGACACTGGACTGGAAAATGCATTCCTATTCGAAACCCCATCTTTGGGGGTGGCTTGAGCGATGCAAGGAAGCCTGTTGGTCTGCTTCCTGACTGGACAAGAGCGGTGCCAAGGAGATCATGATGTTGAACTCCTGAGTCTATGGACTACCCATTCCAAGGGTACCTGGGAATTTGAATTGGCTCATCTCAGTTGGTAGATAGCGTCTCGAGATCTACCGCGTAATTGTACCCTGTGGGGCCCTTGTGGAGATGTTTACTTAGGGCTTTGAGGCCGCAACCTCTTTTCATACCTGCGACATCAGTTATCGATACTATCGAGGAACGTACATGGCATTGCTCGTTCAATCCGTAGGAGTCTCTAGACCGGAAATGTGTGAAACAAAGAGACCATGAACCGACAATGAAAGCTCCAGCCCGGGGTATTGCCGGAAATATCCCTTTCTCATGACAAAGAAAAACTCGCCCGAAGCGGTGGTTCAAAATTGGGCAAGCTACACATCGAGGTAGGGCACTGTATGAAACAAAGGATAAACCGGGCAATGCAGGCATAAAACTCAAATATGTCTCTTATCGTTATGCACTCTCATCCGAGGGCCTTGCATCCTGTATAAGGTCGTCGGCCCGCTCTCGACTTTCATAAATTTGTCATCTATTTCCCAATTGTGCAGTTCCAACAGATCCTACCATCCTACAGTAATTCAAGATGGACGACAAGCTCCCTGATATGCAGTACAGAGTCCTCGGGCGAACCGGGTTAAGAATTTCTGTGATCGGATTTGGTGGATGGCTTACTAGCCCTGGCGGCCGTGTGGATAGGGGTATGTCTCTCACAGGTACCTTTAGCTAGGACCTATATGACTTGATAGCTCTATTAGTACACTGACAATTTCTAAATATGGGCAGAGACTGCATTTGAATGTATCAAAAAGGCATACGACGCTGGCGTTAACTTTTTTGACACAGCTGAAGGCCAGCCAAACGCTATGTCGGAAACATTCCTCGGACAAGCGATCAAACGCTTCGGCTGGAAACAGAAGGATCTTGTTATATCTACAAAGGTTAGTTATGCTTTTCTTCGATCCTTCAGCGAACGCAGGCTCCTCCCTGTTCATGTTTCCTATCTTAAGTATGTGCTTACCGTTCTATGGTGTAGATCTCCGAAGGAAGTGCAACCTCCAATCGCCCCAGAAACGCTCCAAACACTAAGAGCTTAGCTCGGAAGCATATCCTCGAGGGTATGGAGGCTTCACTGAGGAGACTCGACCTGCCATATGTCGATGTGGTTTACGCACACAAACCAGACCTCAAGACAACGCCCATCGAGGAAATCGTGCGCGCCTTCAACGACGTAGTCAAGTCCGGAAAGGCTATATACTGGGGCACTTATGACTGGAGCGAGCCCGAGATTACCGAAGCCATAGAGAATGCCGAGGCACAGAATCTTGTTGGCCCGGCTGTTGACCAGCCCGAGTACAACCTGCTGGCGCGTGCCCGAGTACATCATGAATACGTGCCACTCTTGCCGTGGTGTCTCTGCGGAATGACGACGCACTCTCCGCTCAGAAAAGGCATCCTCACGGGCAAGTACAATATCGTCACTGCCCCACCGCCAGGCAGTTGTCAGGCAGAGTCCAGGGCGAAATTTATCGAGGAGTATCGAGAGTCCTTCGGCGATGAATCTTGGGACAAAGATCTGCCAAAGGTTGAGAAGCTAAAGGGAGTAGCCAGAGAGTTGGGTGTGTCGCTTGCTCAACTGTCTATCGCATGGACTTTGAAGAATGAGGATATAGCCTGCGTCATCACTGGGGCTTCGAGGGAGGATCAGGTTGTGGAAACCATCAAGTCTCTGATGGTGCTGCCCAGACTGACGGCTGCTGTTATTACACAAATCAAGTTGGCAACTGGGAATAACACTACCCAGTACAGTACTAGTAGTGAGGCGAGTAGGTAAGGAGAAACCTTGGTGGTCTTCTACACAACTCTCCGTGTCTGATGTGTGCTATGCTGCTGGGATGTGGACGAGAAGATTATCTCCCCATTTTCGAGAAGAGAATAGCGTTATTTTAGTAGTTCTTTAATAAAGGATATGAAATGTCTCATATCCCCCGACTTTTTTGTCCGTCCTAACAAAGGGAGCGCAACACCGCATCGAGACAAACCTGCCAGAGCCTGGCGGAGTATCCCCAAAATATCAATCTCAGGGGCCCCTGTATACAGACAGACTTTACCCAGGGTTTTCTGTGCAGGGGCCGTCATCATCTCATGATATGAGCCGCAGATACGGAGTAGGTGCAAGAGTCATGAAATGAGGTCTGACCTGAGGTTGGAGTCTCCTTAGGCCATGAGATGGCACTAGTCCGAACACGGGTTAGCACGCACGATCGACCAATCGGAGCATCAGCGCCACCAGAGCCCCAGGCTACAAAGATTACCTCCGCCTTGACCTCCGATCAGTTTCGCTTCGCCTTTCTTTCACTCCATCCTTCGTCACGTCTTTCGACTTCGACTGACCCCGATACCGTCCTTACGCCGTTCCTTACTGTACAGCGACACGGGTCGAAAAGGCTCAAGGTATCGGAAAGGAATGATCTGCCATCCTTGAAACTCAACTGGGCGCTGGCAGCCCGCCGGAGCCTCTCTGCGCTCGCTCACTTCGTGACTCAGAATCCCAGAATAATAGACGTTAGATCTCTTATAAGGAAACAAACCACTACACACAGTCCTTCATCATGCCGTCCAAACGCAAGGCGACCGACAGTATGGCTCTGCATGAAGACCCGGGTAAGTGACAGGGCTGACTCGCATAGGTGGTCGGTCCAGTAGAGCGTCAAAACGCGCGACCCCCGTGCCTGATATCGGCAGTAGCGATGAGTATTCTGACTATGAGGAGGATGCAAAGGCAGACAAGATCAAAGGTAATACAAGAGCGTTATGTCGCAGCAAAAGAGCCCCCAGTAACTGACAGCCAAAGACATGGTGGACAAGTTCTCCCTCGAATCTTTTAGTAAGAAGAGCCAGAGGCAAGACCCGAATTTCGGATACAAGGATTTCTCCTCCCTGCCGTTGAAGTCCGATCACGCGAACCGGCCTCTGTGGATCGATCCGTTAAAGGGCACTATAACCCTTGAGAGTTTCTCGCCCCTCGCTCCTCAGGCGCAAGACTTCCTCACGACGATCGCCGAACCACTTTCGCGTCCCACCCATCTGCACGAATACCGGTTAACGGGAAACAGTCTATATGCCGCTGTATCTGTTGGGCTTCAGCCCCAGGATATCATCAACTTTCTGGACCGGCTGTCGAAGACACCGCTGCCCGATGCGATTAAATCGTTTATCGTCGATTTCACAAAGTCATATGGGAAGATCAAGGTTGTGCTAAAACATAATAAATTCTTTGTGGAAAGTACGGATCCAGCTATGCTTCAGATGCTGCTTCAGGATGAGGTTATTGGACCTCAGCGAGTCCAAGGCTCGGAGGGGATCATTCAGCAAGCAGCGCCGAAGATGGGAGGCCTTGTGATTCCTGGAACTAAGGACGCGGCTGGTGTTAGGCAGAACCTTGAGCAGAAGCCCGCAGAAGAGGTAACTGGCAGGCGCCCGGAAGATGATGAGATCTTACTCGCTATTCGCGACGATGACGACGATGAAGAGCAAGCTCAGGTCCACAGTTTCGAGATTCCGAATGAAGCCGTCGAGCCCGTAAAGGCACGTTGCCAAGCCATGGGTTGCCCTGCCCTGGAGGAGTACGATTTCAGGAATGACGAGATTAATCCGACGCTGGATATTGACCTGAAGCCAAACGCGCGCATCCGAAGCTATCAGGAGAAGAGTTTAAGTAAGATGTTTGGTAACGGACGTGCAAAGAGTGGTATCATTGTTTTGCCTTGCGGTGCTGGAAAGACACTGGTTGGCATTACAGCCGCTTGCACGATCAAGAAGGGAACAATCATCCTCTGTACCAGTTCAATGTCCGTCGTGCAGTGGAGGAACGAATTCCTGCGGTGGTCCAACATTGACCCCGGTGATATTGCCGTTTTCACCTCGGACAACAAGGAGAAGTTCCGCCGGTCGACCGGTATCATCGTCTCGACATACTCCATGGTCTCTCAGACACGAGCCCGGTCTCATGATGCACAGAAGATGATGGATTGGATCCAGTCACGAGAATGGGGTCTGATGATTCTGGACGAAGTGCACGTCGTGCCCGCGTCCATGTTTCGAAAGGTTACTTCCGCCATTGCCACGCAGAGTAAACTCGGGTTGACCGCTACTCTTCTACGTGAAGATGACAAGATCAAGGATTTGAACTTCCTCATTGGACCTAAGCTATATGAAGCCAACTGGATGGAGCTTGCGGAGCAGGGCCACATTGCCAAGGTGCAATGTGCCGAAGTCTGGTGCCCTATGACGACGGAGTTCTACACCGAGTACATGCGGGAGAAGTCGCGAAAGGCTGCTCTTCTCTACATCATGAACCCCCGCAAATTCCAGGCGTGCCAGTTCCTCATTGACTATCATGAAAAGCGGGGAGACAAAGTCATTGTGTTCTCCGACAACGTGTATGCGCTTGAGCGGTACGCTCTCAAATTAAACAAGGCTTACATTTACGGGGGAACCCCGCAGAATGAGCGTATGCGCATCCTCGAGAACTTCCAACACAACGAGCAAGTCAACACCATCTTCCTCTCCAAGATTGGAGACACGTCCCTCGATCTACCTGAAGCAACGTGCCTTATCCAGATCTCTTCCCACTACGGTTCTCGTCGCCAAGAAGCCCAGCGTTTGGGCCGTATTCTACGAGCTAAACGCCGAAATGACGAGGGCTTCAATGCCTTCTTCTACTCTCTCGTGTCAAAGGATACAGACGAGATGTTCTATTCATCGAAACGGCAGGCATTCTTGGTCGATCAGGGCTACGCTTTCAAGGTCATCACCCATCTTCAGGGTATAGAGAATCTGAGCGGTCTCGCGTATGCTACTCCATCGGAGCGCCGTGAGCTGCTTCAGGAGGTCATGCTACAGAATGAAACGTCTGCAGAAGTGGAGAATGTCGTTGACGATCTCTTCTCTGATCGCTCTGGTGGCCGAGCGAGACCGAAGGGAGGCGTGAAGCGGAGTGCCGCTACACTCAGCGGTCTGGCTGGTGGCGAGGACATGGCATACATTGAATACAACAGGAGCAGGAACAAGCAGTTGAAGGACAAGGGTCACCATCCTCTCTTCCGAAAGCTCGAGCGGGACCGCCTTAAGAGAAAGAAGGAAATGGAAGATTTCAATATGCAATAGCTTTTGCCTTGAATATGTGGTGGCTTTACGGCGTACTAACTATATATTATTACCTGCGAATCGCACTAGAATGATATTTGGATACAAAATTAATCTGTTAAAAGTCTTCATTTGTCTCCGTATAGCAATATTGAAATCGTACTTAATTTACTGAGTACGAAGTCGTTGAATTCTTGAACATCTGTGGAGCCATTGCCCCATCATTATCACGTGGTGATTAGAGTGAGTGGGTCGATTTCCCAACAGCTTCAAGAAGATTCGAAGCTCTCATCAGCAACGCCCTTCGACACTCACAGATTTCGTCCTTTCGTATCAAGAACATCATACATACGCATACGCATTCGTTGATTCAAGCGGTAATATCCCACGCAATGGCAGGCGAGGAAGATCCCAACCGCAACCAGCAGCCTACTTCCTCGCCTGAGCGCTCGCACCAATGGCCCGACGAGGAGAACCCGTTTGTCGCCTTTCGTCGATTTGCCGACGAACAAATTTCTTCAATGCTACAGTCGGTCATGGGTCTTCCCTCAATCTCAACACACCCTCAGTCCGATCGATGGACCATCTTCGCCGACGACCAGAGCTATCGAGACGCACAAATCCACCAACGCCAGCGGCAGGACTATAACAACAACAACGGGAATGACAACGGTGATGGATCGGAGTCTAGGAGTCAGGAACGCACATCGACGCAGGATAATAGTTTCCCATTAGGACCCTCTCGATCACGCTGGTCAGGGCCAGAGAACATCTTTGATATCGACATGTTCTTCGATTCCTTCTTTGACCGCTTCTGGCTTGACGATCACGTCTCGTCCCGATTCTTCCAGCCGTACCACCGTCCTCTTTTCTCTAGCATGATGAGCGCTGATTCGCCTGCTTGGCCGGTCAACTATCTCATGTTTAGTCCATACTCGCCTCTACACCTGGAGCGTCAGGCGCGTTATCGGTCTCATCGCGAACAGGGAGTCTTTTCGTCTATTATGTCATCCATGAGTCTTTCGTCTGAGTATGATCCCGAAGAACCGAAATGGCGAGAAGCATTTGAAGATCTCTTGCGACTGGAGAATGGAAGGCCTATGCTAGATCGTGAAGCGGGTGTCGTCGTTAGGCCGGAATCAGGAAAGGAGTGGCTGCAGGGGCTTGTGAAACGGGGGAGCTTGGGTGATCATTGGAAGTATGCTGCTGGCTCGGAGAGTCAACCTTGGTCGAGAATAACCTTGGAGCGTGCGGACCGCGGTAGAGAACATGATCGTGCCCTCTCGGAGGGAGAGAAGCCTGATATCACTGTGGCGAACGAGAAAGAATCTGAGCATTTGACCGAGCTGGATCTATATGACCGCTTCCTTGCGGATATTGAGGCCCGCGAACGCGATTTCTTTGGTGGTTTCAACCACAGCCCTCTTTTGCGTTTCCTGTTGGAGGATCGTCGCAGAGGCCGAGATGCCATTCTCCCGTCGGAGAAAGAGCATGGAGACGAGGACACGGAAACCTGGCTGGAACTTGTTTCTGGTGGGAACAAGCACTCTGTCCCTGAGCCTTCCAAAGAACTAGTTCCTACCTCAACTCCTGTTGCTGAAACTCCTCCAGCTGCCTCCTCAACTGAGAAAACTTACGTGGTCTCGACCCAGGTCAGCACAGAGCGCGTCCGCCTTCCTGACGGTTCTATTCAGACGAAGACCGTGAAGACAAAGCGGTTCTCGGACGGCCGCGAGGAAGCGAACGAATCCACCGAGGTTGTAAATCCCCCCCAGCACGACCAGCACTCTCCTGATCAACAAGGTTCTCCTGACCAGAAAAACAACGGCTGGTTCTGGAAGGATTAAAGAGACCCAGCATGTTTATGTCTCTTGTCTGAACTACCTTTCATATGTCTATATATTATGCGGTTTAGCGTTAATTTGTTGGTGTTGGTTTGGACAGTCATTTAACGATTTCATATATTTATTCGTTGACGTATCATGCATACGGCTACTACTCTCAACCTCTACATCGCGATGTTTCATCATTATGACTTTACCAATGCTGGGTTGAGAGCCATACTGTTCCAAAGTTAACTTGTAAATAATGTTCGTAATTTAATTCTTTCTGCGTACATTGCAGTGCTCTATGAAATTGACAGCTTCCATCGAAACGGAGAGTGCTTCCGCCTGGTCAGCTTGAAGAGCGTGAAAAGTTCTAGTCCGCCTTAACGCTCTTCTTCTGCGCCTTACCCGCTGTCCACCCCTTTGCTTCCCAATACTTCACACTATCCTCCATTTTCTTATACGCCCATGTAAAGGACGGATCTAGGGTCGTCCACATTAGCTCAAATTCACCGAAGAAAGGATAGGGAAAAAAAGGAACATACAAAGGAACTGCCTCAAATCATGTCGGTTATCATCAGGACTATACTGCTCGGCATGATAACTCGGCGTAATAACCGTCATCTTGTGCCGATTAATCGCATAGTTGTAGAAAAAGTGGCGCGTTTTCTCGTAAATCTCTCGAGGGCTATACTCATTGCCCCACAGGTGCAGCAGCCGCTCGTACATGGACCAGGGCCCGAGTTTTGAGACTTTGCGCAGATATCCGAAGGTGCCCAGCTCGGCATATGTCACCCCCATGTCGGCTTCGTCGGATTGCACGTATGTCGCGGTTATAGGTTCGAGTTCGGCGGTGGGTGTTGCGTTGAGGAAAGAGGTAAGAATGGGCATTGAGAAGGAGGAAGAGGCCCAGTCGATGAACTTTTTGAGGTCGACTTTGGAGACCGAGCCGATTGGGTTTAGCTACAGGTTTCAGAGTTAGAATTTAGAGAAGGGGGTTGTAGTTGGTAGGACAGGAACGTACGTCTGCGCTGCTGGCGTCGTACTTGGTTAAGTAGCCTCGTAGACTGTGCTGTGTTAGTTTGCATCATTCATGGGTAATGCGGGGAGCCAATTATGGAGTCGAGACGTACCATTCTATACATCATTAGCATGCGATTTATAATTTATGACTCCGAAAAGTTACTTACCGTCAACATTAGACGATGCCAGAACAAGAAGACCACCGCCACCTGGGCGCTGACGAACCGTCGGTAGGAGTGACGCAAACAGATAAGAAAGGACCATTCTCAAACGAGCTTGAATATTCTGCAGTGCCTGGTTCTCTGCCCGAGTGCCGCCGTGTACCTTGAACTTTGGCTGGAAGTTGGTAACGATGGTAAAGAGATTCATGAGTGAGGTTACAACGGCGTCGAAATTGAAATCAATGTGGTAAGACCCGATTTCGGCGGCAAGGAGCTTGGCTCTATCTCTTGTTTCTTTGCTAGAGTTTTGTGTACCCATGAAGCTGGTGTGGAAGATGCGGCTGGGGAGGTCAGCTACTGAAAAGGCGAAACAGAAATTTGTGGTACTGAAACATGGAGCTTACTTGCAAACTTCCTGGCTTGTGGTAGGGATCCAGGTCGAACCTTCTGGCTCCGCACAGAGCCGACGCACATCCTTAATGACTTGCTCGTTGCCTTGTGAGACGGCTTTGATGACTTCTCTGCACATGGAGTGGACAATAACCGCAGTAGCGCAGCTGTCAATACCGCCACTGAGAGGGAGGAAGAATCCAGCAGCACCACTTCTTCGGAGGTAATCCCATAGCCAGCATGCTGGACCGAGTGCAATTTCCTCCTCCGGGGCGTGATAACGGGGTGTGAGTGTATCAGAAGGAGCCAGACCGGGATCAGCATCTTCGTCGGAACGAGATAGTCGTATGTCTAGGTCAAGCCGAACAAAAGGCGTCTGTCTGCTGGCCTGCATGCTTCTGCTCGCCGAGGAGCGGTATGTCCTTACCTACTCTCGATTAATACCGACGGCTAGTGATGAGGTGGGTTTGACATACTTCCTCAATATCGACTGTGGCAGTGACGACTTCCACATCATTAAGAGAGAATTGAGACCCTTGGGCTACAATATTTCCGTTAATAACGATCATTGCGCACCCGTCGTAGTAAAGTCTATCGCCGTCACAACCTTGCTGGTTTGCATATAGATAGATACCACCGCTCTGAATCGCGTAAGTATAAATCTCGAGGGGTGTGAAACGGGGCCATACCAGCTTGGTAGCCTGCGTAATGAGGTTAACGCGGGTATCCAACTTCTTTAGTTCGTGATGGCTTCCGGAGGAGTTCGAAATAATCTCGACACCTGCGTTTTAGGTTAGCCACTATGCTGTGAAGGTATTCAACACGAAAACGTACCTGCAAGGCCGTACGGGATATGAGGACTGCAAGCCGGCGTCAGCAATAAGTCCCATTTAAACCTTAAACCACGTACCCGTTGGGAGTAAACAGTTCCTCGCACGTCTCCAATCCCAGGCAAGTATCCCTCGTACTGATGACCGCATCGCCGAAGGGAACTTTATATTGTCCAGTTATATTGCCAACAATTGACTCCAAATAGTAGTCTTCGACTTCCTGGGGCCGCTGCCACGGGGTAAAGTGTCTCATTTCTCGATAATTTCCGTCTGACCAGCCCAAAATCAGTATGTATCCCACGACTAAGGTAAAGATGTAGCAACTCACCATTAGCAAGCCACATCTTAGGCCGGATAAGGATGATCTTGCGGTTGTGGAAGATAACCCTTTCCAAAGGTCAGCACGCGACACATTCATATCAACAACTAGGTCAGATAACAACTAACCGACAGTTGTACCGTACGTTCCGATGACGAACCGGCATACCGACATCCACCACAATATCCTGGCAGTCGGGATGGTTAATAATCCGGGCAAGCATCTCCCAAGAGTGGAGGAATGTATCTCCCTCCAGGAACCCGTCTAGGACGCCATATCCTGCGTGCTTATCAGTACGAAAATAGCTCAACGCATGTGCTCAAGGGCGCTTTACCGCTGATTTCGAGCTCTGGGCCAACTCGAAGGGTAGCTCCGGCAGCTTTTGCTTGTCGGATACTCTCAATAATCCGCTCGGCATTGCCCTCCCAGTCGAGAGCCCACTGATTGAGGGAGCTTGCGGGATGTCAGTGAATTTTGAAAGGGATTGAGAATTCCGTGGGACAGACCAAGTTGCAAGTGTGACAAGACGACCCATACTGGACAACGATGCGCCAATTGAGGATTCGGTAAGCCCAGAGGAGAAGCAAGACTTTCAGCCAATGTACGCAGAAAGATAGCGAATTTGGAGATGTCCGAATCGGCGGCATGACGCAAATCACGTGTGTGGGGTTCTCCTGCTTACCCCTCTAATGTTTCTGTATTACGAAAATACTAAGCAATTTTTTGCCGGGAATTGCGGGATAGTTGTAATACAGTGACACCACTGCCCCGCCTCGGTCCAAAGCCGCTGATTAATGCGCAGATATCGGAGGGGTCGCCGCGGTTTGGGGAAACGAAGAAAATAAGCCCGGGGAGTAGGATGGTCCGCTTAATTTCGTCTGCTGGTGGTTTCATCTTGAGTTCTTCACCTTGCCTTGATCCCTTTAGCCCTACGGTATAAACAACCGGATCGAACTCCGCAACCACATACACCATGAGCAATAACTCTCAAGTACCGAGCCCGGCTCATATCCAGGCCGATTCGATGTTAGCGCGGCGTTTCGGCAAGGAGACAGTGAACTATTTCTCGAGTAAGCAGCCAAAATAGCCTCATCTTGCCCCTTCATCGAAAACTGACTATATGTACAGGCTCACCATTAAACCGCCTCTCATTCCTCCGTTCAGACCACCCCTTTCTCTCCGCAGCAATCAAGCACCCGTCGACCCGATTTGTCATTCTGAAGGACCTAGCGCCGCTTACAAGGTCCCCCGTGGAGCTGTATTATGCCAAATACGATGAAGTGCGCAAGCTTGTTTCTGAGACGATCTACGACAAGTCGGAGAAGGACCTCATTAAGGAGCATGATTCGCGGAAAACAGCGCCGCACCTTATATTCCTTGGTTTAGACGAGGTCCAGAAGCAGGATGGGTTGACCTGGAAGATTTACTCCGGGACACCATACTTTGCTCTTGATGTCTCGGAGAAGGGCTCGGAAGAGCAGCAGACTAATGCGAAGGAGGTGCTTGCTGCCTTTGAGGGCAAGGGACTGAGTTTCCTCCAGGCGAGAGTGGCTATGACATTCTCTGCTGATGAGGGTAAGCATGCCTTGATAGTCTCTACAGGACTTCAAAGAGAACATGAGAGCTAACACGATATAGCCGCCATCTACGCCCAATCCCGCGCTTTAACGGACTGGAATACCCGAAATACCTTTTGCGGTACCTGTGGACACCGCACCATCGCCGTGAACTCCGGCACAAAACGGGCCTGTCCACCCACTGACGCCGCGCGCGTAGCAGAGGGGAAACCAGCGGAAAAGCCGACATGCAGCACACGGACGACACTTTCAAACTTGTCCTTCCCTCGCACAGATCCCACCATCATCGTGGCTGTGATCTCCACGGATGGAAAGCGCATCCTCCTCGGCCGCTCCAAGCGCTTCCCACCGAACTGGTACTCCACCCTGGCTGGGTTCATCGAACCCGCCGAGTCCGTCGAGGATGCGGTACGGAGAGAAGTCTGGGAAGAAGCGGGCGTGACGCTCTCGCGCGTTGTTATCCACTCCACTCAGCCCTGGCCGTACCCGGCTAACCTGATGATTGGGGCTATTGCACAGGTTAGTGACCCTGCGCACGAGACGATTAGCCTCAACCATGATCCCGAGCTAGAGGATGCGAGGTGGTTTGAGATCGAGGAGGTGGAGGAGGCGCTGAGAATTGGCACGAGCGATTTGGGTGGGAAGCCGAGCGCGGAGTACAAGGAGGGCGGGCTGAGGCTGCCGCCGCCAACAGCTATTGCAAACCAGTTGATACAGGCGGCCATTAACATCGACTTCCTCAAGAACTCAAAGATGTAGGTAGAGAACTTCGTTAGATTAGATTTGGACGTACAGCCAGTTCTGCCATAGACATTTGGAGAGCCTAAACCTAAAGAATCCCTGCTAATCCAGAACACCGCTAAACGGAAACGATTCTTGCCCAAACCACACAATGCTAGATCCAGATCATGACTCCCGAACATGAATGCTAAAGTCGCTCAAAGATTTGCGTAAACAGTGCCATCCCGAAGCTCATGAATGCTTCCTTCACCAGGTGAAGACCCAACTTCAGTATACCTCCTCCCATCTCTCAGTTCATGAATTGTGATTCTCCGATGTGATTTTCTCCTCCTCGATCCCCGGCTTGAAGACGTATCTCCACGGACTTCGCGGAGCGCCATATCCATGTCCCCAGCATCGCTCTGTGCAATGCTGCTATCCGGTGTCCCCTCTCTGCTTTCCCGGCCTATGGACGCTTGAAGTTGGTTATCAGCCACCATAGCCATCCCGCCTTCTAGGTACCATTGCCGTAGGCCAGTGGCAAATGCCTTTTCCTCACTGCCCAGCTCGATGGGAGGACCGCTTACCTCCGGCTCTTCAGAGGAGGCGGAGTAAACTGCCCATGCGCTGGTGCTGTCGCTGATCAGGATGACGGAGTGGTCGAAGCTTTTGACGCAGAAGTTGCGCAGTAAAATTGCATCACCTTCTTGAAGTAAAGGAAGGGCGGACTTGTATGGACGCAATATTTGGGCATAGATAGCTGTACCGGCCATGGATGGATCAGTGAGCTGTAGGGTCAAGATAAAGTCCTTCTTTCCTGAAGCGGCTTTGACTGCGGGCTGGACTTCAGAAGCTATGGAGATAGTATCAACCAAGGCGTTATAGTGATCGATAAGAGTTGCAAGGGGTGCAAAGTAGGAAAGTTTGCTTCGCAGTCCGGGATAATGTCTGTCTGCTGGAGAACGGTTGGTAGCATTAATGTCGGATACGATCTCGTGATCGACTTCAATGCTGGCTTGCAATTTTTGGTCTTCGCCAGAGAGTATGGACTCTGGAGCATCCTCTACCACCATAGGCGCTCCTGGTTCGTCTTCTATTCCTTGTTCCGGGTCATCATGAGTACTCTCTACCTTCACTGTTACGGCCAATGAAGGGCTTCCCTCTTCTGACACGCTAATAGCTCGGGTTACTGCAGGAGCGGGTGGTGCTTCATCTGCTGGTTCCAAGGTTGACGTGAGTTGAGTCAAATTGGGTGTCAATAGTACTTTGTCCTTTGTCTCAACGAAGGTAGGGGTCTCTACAGCTTCGACTGGCTGAGATGGACCTGGGGTAGCCAATTGATCGGCGGCGTAAGGAGTTGTTGGTATAGTTATGGCCGCCTCGGTGGACCGAGCAACGATCGCTGGCGAGGCGCCATCAAGTTGCAAGGCCAGATCTCTTGTCCGTTTGGATTCTGGTGATTCGGGGGCCACACTACTGGCTTCGGCCGCGAGCTCACTGGAATGGTCTTCAGCACCTATCTCCAGAGCGAGATCGTTTTGTGCTGTCTCGAGCGCATAAAGGCTAGGATCGATTGCCATCTCATACACCTGTTGGACCGCCTCGGAGACAGTCTCTATGCGCTCAGCAGACTCAGATATTGCGGCAAGATAATTAAGGGAGTCATGCGGATGATCAGCCATGGAATGAAAATCTTCAGGATACTCATAATGCGCTGGAGGTTCATTTGGCGCCCGCCGCTGTTCAAGATTCCCAAGCGGTTCGGGGAAATTTGCGTCCATTTCCAACTCCGATTGGTCTCCAGCTGGTTCATGAAGATTCCCCGCCGGTTCTTCGCTGTGTATATCTTTGTGTTGGTGTTCGTATCTAACTCTCCATGCCTCCACAGGTCGTTCATATACCGGAGATCTATCGTTGTCCGTGCCTTCATCATCCGGCCGATCCCCCATCTCATATTCCTGGCCCTCTTCAACTTCATCATAATCTTGGTTGGGCTCGTCTTGAACTTCGTCTTCCATATCGTTGAGGTCCTCTATGTCCTCCATGTCTTGGTCTTCCTCACTTTCATCAACAAGATCTGGTCCATCATAAATTTCTTCCTCTAGACCAACCTGCTCTTCTGAGATGTAGGAACCATCCGACTCTTCTTCATGTTCTCGACGAGCCCTATCATCAGGACGCTGAGTAGACAATTCATCCTCACTGTCGCTATCCAGCACAATGATTTCTGGTTCAGCACTCTTCGGTGCAGACCGAGGTTGGGGCTCTTCTTCGTAGTCCGATTCACCCTCCGAGCCTGATCCATAATACTCATATTGAGGTTTATCGTCCAGCTCTTCCTCGTCGTAGTCCTCCTCATACTCGTCTTCATAGCCCGCACCCTCATCACTCCTGTCCACTTCGTCCTCTTCGTCTTTCTCCTCCTCAACTTCGTCCTCGTAAAGAGGAACTGGCTCCTCGGATGCATCTCGACTATCTTCGGGTGAGTGCGACTCTTCGTGGCTGAGGAGTGCCTCTTCACCCTCAGGAGCTCCAACCTTGTCCTCTTCTTCAACCTCATTTTTGGTAACAGATATTCTATCACTCTTGTCATCTTGCTCCTGACTTTGCCGTTCACGGGGCCGTTCATCCGGTTCCGGTCTGTCTCTTTCGGAGCCCCCAAACTCGACTTTCGCCTCCTCGTCTTGAACCAGGTGCCCTGGCCCTACGTCTGGCTTATAAGAATGGGTATCAGGCGTAGCGGCATCTGTAATGTGCAGTTCAGCCGGGGGCGATGACTTTTCTATCGGTACCTCTGGTTCCTGGTCCGCCCCGGGCGCACTTGTAACGTCCTTACCGCTTAGGACCTGAGGGCTGGACAATGCTCTGCCAGAAGGAGAGATAGAATCAGGAAGTGCTTGCACGTCATCAGTGTAAACAGTCACAGCGTCATCCTCATCGATTTGCACTGTCTCGCCATCGGACTGAATTTGCGGCGGAGTAGTAGATTCACTTGGTTTGAGTGTCGCTTCGGAGGCGGATACTAAGGGTGTTATCGACTGGACTGCAATATCAGCTTCAACGACCGGCGTGAAATAGCCACTAGGGCTATTTGATGTCACAAGCGGGGAAGGATCTGGGAGTCCAGGAGAAGGGACCGGGTGCAGACGTGGCGTATCGGTAGGGAGATGAGTTATTTCACCGGAATCGCTTCGTTTGGTAAGTTCGGGAACACTTTTTAGAGCATATTCAGGACGTAGGAAATTGGCATTCTCTGTAATGTCATCATTTCTTTGCTCGAGTTCTGGCTCGGGGACGTTAGGCTGGAAGTCCACCATAGCAACATCGGCACATGCAGATTGAGAATCATTAAAGACAGCTTCTGGCCGAGGCGACATAGTACGCTTGTCAGCACCTTGAGCTTCAGCTTGAGCAGTGCTTTCCTCACCGGCATCCGAAGCAGTTGCCAGTTCTTCGTCAAATATAACCGTCCAGTCCGGTAAATACTTCTCCCCAGGGCTTTCTGGCTCATCAATAAGACGCCATTCGTTGCTCCGCATGCTAAACCTTGGCCGTTTTCTCCCTCTACCAGGTATGTAGCCATCCTCTTCGGTAAAAGGGTCGAGGGTAGTGTCCGCGAGAGCAAACGATTTCCTAGACCTCTCGAAAAAAGCGGGCGATTGCCAGGAGGTTAAGTCAAGTGGCTGAGTGATGTATGAGTTCCCAATGGTAGCTGGTGTGCTTGGAGTTGCGGGAATGTTATCTGAAAGGGGTGGTGAGGAGGGATCAACTTTGACGACGGATAGGAGCTTGGAATCACGCCAGACCTATAACATATAAGCACAACTGCCATATTGTATGATTTATCTCATAGAGAAACGGACCTCCAAAAGTGCCGAAGCATCGAAATGAAGCTCCCAGGTGGAGCGGCTTCCAGGCGTTTGAACTACCGCGTTATTTTCCACCAGCCTGGACCCAGCCAAGCTCAGGTAGACATTGTCTCCAATTCCAGCATGCGTCTTAGCCACTTCTTCCGCGACAAGGCCGTGAAATATCACTTTGACTTGTCCGTTCGACCGGCGAAGACGGAAATCGGGTTCGGCGAGGAGAAGGCTGAGCGACTTGGTGGACGACGAATACGGCCATAGTAGCGTGACGACTGAGTGAATGGACTTCTCTGCAAGGCGATCAACGTCGGTAGAGAGTTGTGCGATTGGGATGGCTGTTGAACGTAGAGCCTCGGAAGACGGGGGCTGGTCGTTTGGGTTCATCGTCGCGCCGGAGAAATAATGCGTCTCTCATGCTTCTGGAAAACACTGAATCATAAACCTTGCATGATATTGATGTGATCGAGAAAATCGGCGGCGAGGGCCTTGAGAAGTTAATGAATAAGGGCGGGCCTTTGTAGAAGGCAGTCTCTTTGCGGGCGCGTTTGGAGCTTTTTGTGATTCGGGGAAGCTTGTCAATCAGTTGGTCATTCTTCGCGTATCAGACCCGTCACGATACCGTATTTATGCTCATTTACATGGCGACTGGGTGTAAAAGTTGTAACAAACTGTTTTCCAGAATCACTCTCTATTGAGAGAGATGCCTGAATGAACCATCATTTTGAATAAGCACCCCAAATAGTATCTAGAGCTTCTGCAGGCACTGGTGGCCAGCCACGTAGACCGTGGGGAACCAGAGCCCTTCATAAGCGCTTCATGCCCGGCGCCTCAACACGATTTGCGGCGTTCATACCTCGGCAGTAAGATAGGTAGACGGCGGGTTCAAGCAGATTGCCCTTTTGCACATCTCGCAAGATTTTTGATGAACCAGACACCATCTCCACGAGCCGTATCCCCAAAGGAGGCACCACTGCGCCGACTTTTTTTGCCCAGTCGGGGTTAGTGCCCAAAAAGGGCCCCTCGTTTTACCCCCCGGCATCGGGGATGCATTCGCCATCTAGTGGTGCCATGGTCAGCAATGCCAACGTAAGTACTTCGTGCTACCCATAGAAATTCTAGCCCAATCTCTCAGCCTCCTTATTTTCTAGGGCGGATAAAGACATGGCATTGCCCCAGCAGATCCATCGTATAGCTGTCATCGGAGCTGGGCCAGCTGGCCTTGCTGCTGTAAAGTATGTGACCTTGTTTGTTGACAAGCCGACCCGTTTACTAATTGTATACTAGATATTTACTAGCTGAGAAATGCTTCGAGACAATAGATGTCTATGAGCGCCGAAGCGCTGCCGGGGGCGTCTGGAACCATAGTCCAGCCGCGCTGAAGAAGTCCTCTTCAATCCCTATTCCACAGCTCAGCCCGACTGGGATATTAGAAGAGCCAGTATGGCTTCCTCAAGACGGGTCCAAAGATACAGAGCCGACGTTTATCTCTCCCGTATACGATACTTTGGATACAAACCTACCCAAGGAATTGATGGGGTATGGAGAGAAGCAGTTTCCCGCTGATGTGCAGGACTTCCCCCGACATTTCACAGTGAAGGAATACTTGAGAGAGTATGGAGAGGAAGTCAAGGAGTTTATCCAGTTTGAGACCCAAGTGTTGGATGTTCGAAAAGGCGACCAAGACGTGGGCAGCTGGGAAGTGACAACCCGAAACTTGCGCACTGGAGCTAGAACAACTCGTTTATATGATGCTATTGTTGCTGCAAGTGGGCACTTTGACATCCCGTATTTGCCAGAGATACCGGGTATTAAGGAGTGGAATGAGGCATATCCTAATGTTATCATCCATTCCAAGTTCTACGATTCGCCGGCTGCGTTCAAAGATAAAAAGGTCATTGTCATCGGAAGCTCTGCGTCGGGACTCGACATTGGAAATCAAATCAACGAAGTGAGCCAAGGCAAGGTCCTGGCCTCCCAACGGACAGAAGCCTATCTATCTCCCACCGCAACGGACAAAGCCTATTATCCCGAGATATCCGAGTTTCTTCCGCCTACTACACATGAAAGGGCTGTTCGATTTGCGGATGGGAGAATTGAGCAAGATATAGACTCGATTGTATTCTGCACAGGCTTCCTTTATTCCTTCCCCTTCTTATCGTCCCTCGATCCGCCCGTCGTCACGCACGGCCGCAGAGCACAAAACACATACCAGCACCTGTTTTATATTCATGACCCCACGATTGTGTTCCCCGCCCTACCTCAAAGAGTTGTCCCCTTCCCACTATCTGAGAATCAGGCTGCTGTATTCTCACGTGTGTGGTCCGGCCGCCTCAGTCTTCCATCCAAGGCGGAGATGGAGGCATGGGAGGCCTCGGTCGTTGCTGACAAAGGTGACGGCCCTGCCTTTCACCTCTTGCCTTTTCCTCAAGACGCTGACCATATTAATATGCTCTATGATTGGGCTTCCAGGGCGCAGGTGCGCCAAGGGCTTACCAATAACGGCATTGGAAAACAGTGTAATCACTGGGGCAAGAAGGAAAGATGGATGCGAGAGGCAATTTTGGAGACACGGAAGGCGTTCTTTTCCAAAGGTGAAGCCCGGCGCTCAATCAAAACCCTCAAGGAGCTTGGATATGACTTTGAGGAGTGGGAGAAGGAGCAAAAACACTGCCCATAATAGATTTCTAGTGGGGATTATTTGAGCTTTTATAGATTACTTAGATCTTTGCATAAGGCAAGTAGACTTCACGCTTTTGTCTGGTGATCTTTTGCAAAATCTGAAGGTTCTCCTTGCAGACGGGAACATTGGATAAAGTAACTCCAATCACACAATCGCCAGTCTATTTCAAACCATCCTGTGGAACAATTATCTATTATCTCTCACCTTGCCCAAAAATTTCGAGCCGAGTATACCTCTGTACCGGGTGGAGTTAGGCGCTGATAGGACGTCACGTGTGGGCGATCACCCGTGAAGCTCTCCGTCAACCAAAGTTCATACTCTCTCTTCTTCCTCTCTGTCCCTCCTCGCCCGTTCTCGTTGTTCTGAGATCGCTGGCTCTACCAAGCTAATTCTAGTTTCGCATTTGTATACCTGCGGCAACATTTGCATTTTACGTTTATTACCTCCCACCATGGGCCGACAAACCGCTATCCTTTCTCCGCACGCATGATGCGCCCAGTGTTTACCGGATCTCCGAACAAATCACGACGCAATAATTGGAACAACCAGTACATCATAACATCTGGCGACGAAGAAGACCAAGATACGGACGCCGATACAGATGACCTAGACGAGGGAGAGTGGGAAATCAACGGTATCGTCGACGAGACCGAGTCCCAATACTTGATAGACTGGGTTGGGAATTATTCTCCAACTTGGGTGCGTTCGACCTGCAACACAACGCCCGGCGCATTGCTGAGACACCGACTAAACCCTGGAATACACTAGGAGCCAAAAGAAAACGCCAGCGAACTCGCAGTGCGAGTTTGGGAAAACCAGAAACAGAAGGAAGATCAACTTGCTTCACAGAGGAACGAGCAGTCCCCCACGCAATCGCATACCCCACCGGCCGAAGAACAACGACTCGAGACTCCAGAACAAGACGGTAGATTACAGATAACGCCAGACTCCCCATTATTTGTTTCTCCCGATCCCGTGGCCCAAGCGCAATCCCAGGAAGGGAACGAACTCTCTCAACCAATATTCGGGACACAGAACTATAACCGATCAAACGACATTAAAAGGCAACCGACTAGGCGCACTCACAACGTGTTCGAGTTCTGCCCTAGAAAACCTATACCGTCAGAGTACCTCTTGCCAGGTGAATCTGGAGCACCTTTTGCGCTGTCCCAGTACTACCCCGCAGTCTCCGCAAGTGCGCCATCTAGAGAGGCCAGTGTCAGCCTCAGCTTGAACAGCGCAAGATCCGAAAACATTGAGTGTCCTTCGTCTAGGCCACCCACTGTCACGCAGACTAGTCTCCGAGCAGAGATCCCTGAAACTCCCTCCATCCTATCGAACCTACAATTGAGTGCAGGGTCGCAGGCTAACCCTAATCGGGCTGCACCTGGTCCTCAGCTAGTAGGGCCCTCAGCTACCCACTCTCCCAGCCCCTTATCTTCACGGATCTCGAGACCTAGTAGACCCCCGGCTGCAGTCCACCCGAGATCCATTCCTCATATCAACACCAATTCAAGTCCATTGCATCTTGACGCCGGACACACGGCTTCTATACCGGAGACGCTATTCTCGAGAAACACATCAGCTTCTATAAGTCAGTCCCCTACTGCACTTTCCACACGGCAATCTATCATCTCCAGAACACTTTCACCGCGCGGTTCATCCGCTAATATCCCGAGTATCGCTCCATCTGCTCCAGAGCGCAGCGCTCTTGACACGTCAAAGCTCTCTACCCCTCGTGTCTTAGCGAGAACTACCACCATGGACGATCAAAGTCAGAAGGGAACGCTTTCGTATGAAGAAACGATGGAGAAATATAGCCATCTGAGAGGTTCGACACCGCGCGAGAAGGTAAAGAATATGTATGCTGCGATGGATGCTCAACAACCCGAACCAAGCGCAACTCCGTCCTCCGTTGGGGATATAGAACCTTCTGCGCCTTTGTCAATACCAGAGACGGTGGCCCCGCTCAGTGTAAGGGTCGATAAGGACACTTCCCACTATTCAGAGCCCTTGAAAGAACCGGCGCTAGAGCATCTAACGGAACCATTGCCTGAATCACATCATATTCAGACCATTCAACCCAGCTCGTTGACAATAAGCCACCAGGAGCAGCCAACTCCGGGCTCTCTTCACCTGGGCCCCTCAGAATTTGCTGTGCCGCTGCCAATGGACTCGCGAGTCAAGGACGACTACGAAGAAGTTTTGAAGGAGGGCCAGCATATTGTGTATGCTCTTATCAATGAGGAAAGCTTCAGCCAAAATTCAGGGATTGAGGTAAAGATATCGAGCCTTTCACTAATCTTTCTAGACTAACGAACAAACAGCAGGGGAATGCTCTATCCTCAGCCCAGCAGGTCCTGGAGCGTTTGAGCAACGCAGCAACTCACCCAGACATAAACCTTGGCGAGCATCTGAAAGATGCTGACGCAAACCTGGAACACCAAGCCACGTGGGCTGAGTATTCAAGTGCAAAATTCCTCCTATTGAGCTATCTTATCAAGGCTCCCGGTGATCATGAGATGCATCTAGTGGTAGCGGTGAGAGGAGACAAAACGCAGGGCATTGTTGAACGCTACCTTGAAGGAAAGGGATTCGCCTACACTCGACCACGCGCCGAGATGGGATCTGGTACAAATGTGGAGGTCTCTATGGTGAAGGGGTCTCTCAGTTTCGGGATACATAATGCACAGGACGATGGCATTATGGAAACGTACAGACCACCGTTAGCCGTTATTGCCCTTGACTCCTCGCTGGATGTAAAAAAACCTTCAATGGAACATATGCGAACGACTTTTGCTCGCAATGGCCATCTATTACCCGTTATAAGACTCATCATTGCTAACTCAAGTGAGCACGTGGAACTGTGCTTTCCGGGGCCTTCAACATCTCAAAGGTTTACCCCAATCTTCAAGTATATCAAGCAGTTACGCGATATTATTGGAGATTTGCAGGACGACGCCTTAGGGGTGCAAGAAGATGCAAATGAAATCATGGTCTGCCTCTTGTCGGACAACTTCAACGCACATTGGACCTTGCCTACGGTTGAGCCCCTTCGCCAAATAGCCGAAGACGAAGGCTTTATCAGGCCCAGCACTCAAACTCCGAGGCCAGCCAATTCTGTGGTCCAAAAGCGTGTATTCGTGAGTAAAAGCCGAATGCGGGAAGTTTCATTTTGGGCAGTTCCTAACAATTACCAGATGTCCGATACCTGCGAGCCAGTTCCGAAAAGACCTAGGATTGAAGATTCTCAGGAGCCGAGCCAGCTTACGGAGAGTTCAGGCGGCCCAACTCAGGCAATTCAGACAATAAATAGCGATTTACTCGACTTCGAAAAGAAATATCTGCAGAGAGAGAGTTCTCGTGCAGCGGAAATGGAGAGACTTCAGATTCGCTTACGGGAGAAGGACAAGATCCTCGAATCATTGCAGCATCGATACGAAACTCGAACTAACGATCTCCATAAGATTCGACAGGAACGCGACCATCTGCTCGAGACCAAGACAACATCCGAGCAGAGATTACAACGACAAAAGGAAGAGATGACCAAACTGAAAGATGAACGCACACAACTTCGCCACGAGCTCGAACAAGCCCGCGAAGCCCTTAAAGCAGGCGGCGGTGACATTGCCGAACTTGAGAAGGCAAGGGAAGAAATCCGGCGCCTCACAAAGGAACATGCAAGCCTGGAACGCAAATCTGAGTACGAACATAAGCAAGCAGAGTACACGCGGGAGCAGTACCAAACAGCCTCCAACGTCGCCGCGCAATCAGCAACAGAACTCCGCACGCTCAAAGAAGAAAACGAGGCGCTGAAGCGCAAGGTCGCTGGAGAGGCATCCCGCTTGCGCGAATTGAATATCAAGAGCGATGAGACCCGTCACCTTACGCGCATTGCGGAACTCGAAGCCCTTCTCTCGTCAAGGGAAGACCTTCTCCACAGGAAGGAAGATGAACTTCGTGAGATTCGCAGAAATCGTCCCTCTACGCGATCGACTAGCACGCAGCCTAGGAGCCCTAAACTCAACGCTGGTAATAGCCGCCCGACAAGCCCGGGGATTAACAACGGATCCAGCTTCCCTGGCCGCGGGAGCGCACTGAGGTTTAGCTCGGAGATGTCTCTCTAACTCGACAGAGACAACTACCTCTTGCTAACTCAGCAATCTACCTATACCTACAAGCTTTTAACCCCATCCACATACAGTCACATGGACCTACAGCGACACCCCCGAAAGTCTAGCTAGACCCTCAGTGGGGATATCACTCCTAGGACCAAGCGCATTCCGCACGTCTGAGTACGAGGCCGCTCAGTGTCTTAGCGCCTCTTTTACGTTTTCTCTCTAATTTTCTCTTGTTCATTTCTTATGTCAAGCTACGTTTTCTTTTTGTTCTATACATTGCGTTTTTGGCGCGGGGCCCACTTTACGTGCTTGTATTTACAACGTGGGACACAGAAGGAGCGCGAAGACTTGACTCTATGACGTTTACTTAGAGGAATGAATGCTACTGTACCGATTTACCTACATAGACTCTGAACTCAGTGCAATAGTAGCATTCGACTTGGGTCTCCCCGAATTAAACTAAGATTTAAGTGGGACAATGTTACTGTCTCTTCCCTTGAGCCTTGTAGGGTTCGTATAGTGAATGCTGACAATGAGTAGCATCATATCCAAAAAAAAAAAAAAACTATAATCTACGGGGACACACTGTTCCCCACCAGCCACGAGGCTATGATGGATGATTTTGGGAGTTGAGCCTGGATAACAACCCAAAAACTCAAACACTGCTTTTGAAAAATGAAATTGTTATGAGAGGCATAAAGTTAGTTCGGTATTAAATATTAACCCAACATGAGTAGTACAACATCGATATCAAGAAACAACTGCAATGCAATGAAGGAGAGTGGTAGCGTAGCTAAAAAAGAAGCATACATGAGTAAAGGGATCAGACAAAAGTGGAAAGAACAGCGCGGTGCAGTGATTGCCTAGAGTTCTTGATTGACTTAATCACCAGCGAAAAAATTAAGCACTCAGGGCATTCGCCATGAAGGCAGCGAGCTCCTTTGCCTTCTCGCCCCTCGTCATGGTGAAATGGTTCGCACCCTGTAGGACAGTAATGCCGCCAATATTCTGCGGCCCAACGAGCGAGTCCCACTTGTTTGGACCGAGATCTGTTCTGTTGTTCAGGAGCCAAACCATCTCCTTGGTGTCCTTGCTTCCATCGGTCGGTGGCTCGGGCCAGGGATCATTAGGCTTGGAGCAGACGCCGTCCTTGGCCCAGATCATGTACGTCTTTGGCATCTTCTTTTCCCACTGGCTTTCGTTAAAGGGGAGGGGGACGGCCTTGTATTCGTCGAGGGAGTCGATAAAGGCCAGGAAGTGAGGGAGGAGCCAGGCTGGTGGCGGGGCCTTGCCCTCGCCAAAGAGGCCGATCTTGTCGAAGAAGCTGTACAGTCTGGTCGGGAGCTTCTCTAGACCGATGGGGAATGGCGAGTCAAGAAGAAGGAGGCGGTTCACCTCTTCACCTTCTTGGAGGATCAACTTTCGGGCCGCGTCGTAGGCGCAGATGCCGCCTGCCGACCATCCGCCGAAATTGTAAGGGCCCTTGGGCTGACGCCGGCGAATTTCGGCTAGGTATGGTAGGGTAAGTTCATCCAGGCTGCAGTTGAGCTTCTCTGGTGTCTTCATGTATGGGCAGTTTAGTCCATAGACACAGACATCCGGGGAGACCCCGGGGATTGTGGCATAGGATGTTGCAGACCCAGAGCCATCAGGGAAAAGGAAGAGAGTCTTGGTAGCAGTCCTTGGGTTGCCCTGCAGCAAGATGGATGTCGCTGATGGATGACGGCCACTTGCGGTGGACTGTGTGTTGAGCTTGTTTTCGGGAGCTGGGTCAGGCAGTACGAGAGATTGTGGCGAAGGAGTCGGGGCTGGCGCAGCCTTTGGCTTCAGGCCCAGAGCGGTCTCAATCTGAGCAATTGACTGATTCTCGATGAAGAATTCCCCCGGCAAGTCCAAGTCCAGTGACTCGCGAATTCTACCTAGGACAGTAAGGGAAAGCAATGAGTCCATCCCCATCTCACTCAAATTCTCGTCAGCTTTGATTTCCTCTGCGGACACACCAATCTCATCTGCCAGGATAGCTTTGATTCCTTTCATGGTGGTGTTCTCGCTGTTCTCTTGGGCAGGCATGATCTTCTCGGTTGGTGGCGAGATAGTGCCAGAGGATGCGGGGCTTGATGCACCGGAGGAGCTGTCACCATTGAAGGAGAACTCAGTATCTGGTTCACTGGCAGATCCATCACTTGACTGTGTAGGGCTCATCTGGGTCACGAATCGTTTGAAGTCACGGACTGTCGGCTGGTCTATGAACACGGATGACTCGAAGTCAAGATTGAGTTCTTCGCGGTATCTGCCAGTGACAGTCAGAGAAAGCAAAGAATCGACGCCATAGTCTGCAAAATTCAAGTCATCCGACATGTCAGCTTCTGACAAGCCCACTTCTGAAGCAAGTATACTAAGTGCCCGCACGACCACACTTGGGCCCGCAGACTTTTTGGTGAATGACTTAGTAGCCGCGGGTGGGTTTGGCCTAGTCATAGTATTCTTGGGCAATGCCAGCTTCTGAGGGTTAGAAGCCTGTAGTGGTGCGCTCTTCGTTTTGGAAGCCCCGGCTGGAGGAAGAGCTGTATCAAGGATCTTACGCGGCAAGGCTTGGAACTGTTACAAGACATCAGCGGTAGTCCACATATTAAAAGGATGTAACTTACCTTGACGCCGCCATAAACGGCAATAATATCGTCGCCCTCGAAAATGTAGACATCGCCCGCCCAGATTGAATCTCGCCACGGCTGCATCCTCACATAGGTGCGATATGTGACATTGGGTGAGAACTTCTTCAAACATCGCATGGAATCCCATCCGTGATTGACAAAGACCTGATTCTTTGAATCCGTCCCATCGCTCGCATTCATGATGAATCCAGACAAGTGCCCGAAGCTGTCAATCCAGAAGGGGTTGCGATGGAAGTTGGCCTGCTGCTCCTGGAACTTGACGCAAGCAGTAGCCTCATGATGCTCGCTGTCGAGGATCACTTCTCTGATCGATTGGTAATTCTCGTCGTACTCAACTAGAGTGCTGAAGAGCTTGTAGACCATTCCCTTCTTTAGCCGATGGGCATCGCCTTTTAGGACGTTCTCTTCAAGGTGTTCGATGCTCCGTTTGATCAAGTAAGAGCTACGCTTCCACTCTGTCTCAGCGGCGGCGCAGTCAAAGAACTTCACTTCGCAGGATGCATGGTCTAGGATCTTCTTGCCTTCCGGTGTCACCGACCATACTTGCACTGTTGCGGACTTGTTAGCCCAGTTGGCGATTGCGGATACTCTGAAAAGCTCTTTGCCAGTCTTCGCAATGAGAGGTTTAGGTACTGAGACGTTACAGACGTCTAGCCCTAGGCCCTTGAATTCGGGCTTGTATTTCTCTATGAGATAGTCTGCAAGGGTCTGCGCAATATCTGCATACAGAGACTTGAAGAGGTTAGCATATATATATTGAACATGAAAATTCTTAGGTATGCTTACCGAGGGACAGAGAGCAGCTCCATTGACCTTGTGGCCCTGGATGACCCGGTTGAGGTCCGGATCGGCGATATCATTCTGCACCACAACTGTTGCTGTTGCTCCATCGTTGCTGCTCTCAACAACCGTTTGAGCGGATGTTGTCAGGTACCTGGCTGGGGCAGGAGTTTCCACAGCATTCACAGGATCACCCTTGGTCAAACAGAAGTTGTTTCTGTACGGAATCCAGTAACTCTTCAGGTCCCACTTGTAAGCCGGTAGTGGAAGCACACGATGGCTCGAGTTGAAGTCTTGATGGTATTGTTTCCAGTTGATGTCAATACCTGCAAGGTGAAGAGACGAAAGGCTGGCTGATAAGATCTTCCATGCATCTTCGTCGCGACGGAGAGACGCGACGGTGGTCGCCTGTGGGCCAAGCGTAGCTTTGACCATTCCTGAACAGATCGTGTGAGGGCCAACTTCCAACCATATGGTTTGGTCGTTGCTCAACTTCGCGTTTCTAATCGCCTCAAATGCACTAAGGAAGTTGACAGTCTCCCGACAGTGCCGGACCAGATACTTCGCATTCAGGACATCAGAATTGGCTTCGGTTATGACTTCACCAAGAAGAGCTGAAATAAAAGGTACTGATGGTTTGTTGAAGGAGACACCTTGCATAATATCTTCCAGGTTTCCAAGAATTGGATCGACCTGAGCGGAGTGGAAGGCATAAGGAACCATTAGCATCGTGGACTTCAGCCCTTGTCGAGAGCATTCTTGATTGAGTTCATCAATGGCAGCCTTCGGACCACTAATGACGGTATCGGAGGGTGAATTAATGCAAGCAATGTCATGCACATCCTCACGGAGCATCTGCTTAACTGCAAGAAGTGGAGCTTTTATAGCTAACATGGCGTGTGTTCCCGCCTGGCACTGGCTTGTAAGAAGTTGGGCTCGGCGGCCGCAGGCGTAGATGACATCGCTAGGCGACAATACACCAGCAGCATTCAATGCAGCATAATCCCCAAGGCTATGGCCCAAAACGAAGGAGGGCTTCACGCCCAAAGAGTACCAGAGGCTGGTCAAGGCCATTTGCACGCACGCAGTCCCAAGTTGCACGACCACAGGGCTCAGTTCGCTTAAAGGCACGCTACCGTCAACTAGGGGCACGATGGAGGGAAGCTTCTGGCTCTGGCAGATGCAATCAAAATGCTGGATTGTGTCTCGGAACTGAGAGCAACCCTGGTACAGCTGCTTGCCCATTCCGGCGTATTGAGCACCTTGACCCGTGAATAGGAATCCAATACCAGGAGATTTGTTAGGAACAGCGGCAACTTCCTTTTTGGTGGTCGCATTCAGAGAATCCAGCAGCTCTTGCAAACTAGAGCCCGTCGCTGTAATTCGGAAAGGGTGGTGAATGCGTCGCGCCGTGGTGGTGTACGATAAGCTAGGTAGAATGCTGCTCTCCTTGACTCCAAAGGCGCTCACTTGATCGTTCAGATATTGGATGAGTGACTCTGTATTATTTCGGAGAGCAGTCTGGGATCGTGCAGATACTGCAATAACGTGTACAGGTCGATTGTCCTGTTCATCACACTCTGGAAGAGGAGCATCCTCCAACAAGAGGGCTGTGTTTCCACCTGCAGCGGAGAAGTTGTTCAAGAAAATGCGACGCTTTCCGGATGACGGACGATTCCAGGGTGTCGGCTGGAGTGCAATGTGGACGTTTCTTTGGGCCAGGTCGGTAGGGAAGTTGTGGTTGATCTTAGTCTTGATCCCACAATGTGGGGGTATCATGTTCTCCTTCATCATTAACAGCACCTTGACAAGAGAAGTCACACCGGAAGCTGATTCACCGTGGCCAATGTTTGACTTAGCTGATCCCAGATGGAGCGATTGACCAGGTCCCCGTCTGTGGTCAGGAGCAAAGACATCCAAGACTGACTGCATTTCCACAGCATCACCAGCCTGGGTACCAGTACCGTGCATCTCCACGTAGCTAATGCTTTTAGGATCAACGTTCGCCTCATTAAGCAACTTTTTGAAGATGAATGCCTGCGCTCCCACATGGGGACGGGTAATTGAAACTGCCTCAGCTGAGTGATTCGTGTAGGCACCGTTGATGATTCCAAGGATTGGGTCATTGTCTGCTTCTGCATCTTCAAGGCGCTTGAGGACAATGGTGCCAACTCCATCTGCCCGGCAGTAGCCGTCAGCCCCGTCATCGAAAGTGTTGCAATTACCAGTCCGCGATAAGAAATGACCACGATCAAGCCCGGCATGGTTGTCTGGGTTGGTCAGAATGTTCACTCCTCCAGTAATGGCAGCATCGCAGTCATTCCTCCAGATTGAATTGCAAGCGAGGTGGATAGCAGCAAAACTAGAAGAACAAGCCGTATCAACGCTCACACTCGGTCCGCTGAATTTGAAGTAGTAGTTGATTCGGCCGGGCGTAAAGGCACGGTTGCCACCTGGAATAAAGTAGGTATCGATATCTTGACCACTGTTTATCTCACGGTAATCGTCACTGGTCATTCCATAGAATATGCCGACTCTGTCTCTCTGGGTTGAAGGAGTGCTATCCGGAACAAAGCCGGCCCCCTCCAGAGCCTCATATGCCGTGAGCAACGCAAGACGCTGAGCAGGATCTGCTTGAAGTGCTTCACGTGGTGACATGTTGAAGAATCGAGGGTCAAACATTCCAGGCTCCCGGATCCAGCAGCCATAGGGTACTTTACTGGTGTTCTTTGCAGCGCCAGTAAGATCGACATGCGCATCAGCGTCCCATCTCTCTTTCGGAACCTTCCGGTGCACATCAAGGCCCTTGTATAGGAGGTTCCAGAAGTCCTGAGGGCTATCCGCCTCGGGAAACCGTCCTGACATTCCGATAATTGCAATCTTTGACAACTCTGCACGTCCGGTGTGATTGTGCCCTTGGGGCTCGGCTGAAATGTCACCAAGACTTCCATCGATTTCTATATCAGAATGGCCCGCCTTTTTCAGAGAGTTCATCAAGCTCTGCGTGGCCGTAGTAGAGATCGGGAATACTTTCTTGGATGCACGGTTGCCGACTGACTTCAGGATGGATACGCACGAGTCCGTCACCTTATCCCAACACATTTGTCGAAGAAGAATTTCTTCCAGCGCAAGGCCGAGAAAGTCTTTCATTGTCTCGACGGTGATTGGCTTTCCTGTGTGGCTTGACAAGACAGGAATACGAGATTTGTAGTTGCATACAATGTCGGTATCGCACGATTGGAGGATTCTTTCAACGTCCCGGCTGTCGTACATATGAGCAGCATGGTATGGGCCATGAATCGGAGCCCTGACGGCCTTTTGTTGTTTTGATAGAGAAACATCAATAAATTTATCAAGAATATGTGGCGGCCCACTGATGGTCAATGTATTGGCACACACTGCACTTATGTAGGGCCGAGAGGAAGGAGGAATTGCCTTTGGAGAATTAACATCGAGCATTTATCTTTCAAGGAGTGGTAAACTTACATTCTGGTTGCTGAATTTAGTAATAATTTCTGTGCCCTCAGCCTCGTTGATTCCAGACACCAAAGCTGACCAGCTGAGTGGCACCGCCTGATCTCCGTCAACTAGCCCGCGGACCCGAAGAACACAGAGTCCGAGCCGGAATGCCACAACTACTGCCTCAACGGCCGGCGTAAGAAGCTCCCCGATGTTGGTGGCAGAACTGACGGCGGCACAGCTAAGCAGTCCTGTGCATAACCCAATAAGGTGACTCTTCGAAGGTTCGGGATAGGCATGACCAAGGTCTCCATGATAGCTAAACATGGTCAGCATATCACTGGAAACACCATCGACAAGGTCCAGGTTCAGCTGTAACATACTTGATAAAACATCCCAATTGATATATGCAAGTCAATGCGCTTTCCATAGCCGAGTTTCCGCGGGATTCACAGTGCCGTGCCAGTAGGTCCACAATGCTAGTGAATCGTGGAAACATACTGCGCTCAGCTGGGGGAAGGCTGGCGATTTCCTGACGCAACGCATGATAACTTCTCTGGAAGAAAGCTGACACAAGCGTATGGTTCTTTGCTTGTAGCAGGCGACGAAGGCCGACCTCGAAATCACCTGTCTGATCTCCGAAGAGATAGACTTGATACAAGTCCTCCATGTTAGGAAGAATTGGCTCTGTATCTTCCCTGGGATGGTCAACTCCAGTTCAACAAACCCTCAAGATCGCGCGGCCCTCGGCTAGAAGGATCCTTTATACTGATCGGGTTGCCGTCGTTTCCTCTCGGCGGTGGGCCTAGGCCGATCGCCCAGAGTGCAACATACCCTAACCGATTGTACACATCGTCGATTATAGTTCGGGACTCAGAACGAGGTAGCATTACCAAACTACCGCAGTCAGACGTAGGGAATACAACAGTCGCTATGATGTGGGCCAATGAGCAGAGAGTTTTCGCTTCTCTTTGGTCAAGTTTCAAGTCGATAATTCTAGATTGGAGCGTTTCCCGGGATCAGACAGCCTGGAACCTCCACAGTCTCCACTGCCTTGGCACAGATCTCAGGCTTAGTTGAGCTTTTCATGGTAAACGATTGCCGTCTGTCTCCGGGTCTAGATCCATCAAGCATTGACGCGCACAAAAGATTCGATTTTAAAGAGGCATTAGAGGACAAGTCCCTTGGCGCAGCTTGGTCAATAATTGACAATCGCATATAGTACATAAAAGTAGAAAGTAAGATGGTCTATGGATGTGTCGGATGTTATGTGCAGAAACTTGGCACTTCCAAGCCCATTCTGCTGGCGGCTGAGAATGTGATTGCCGCATCCGTCGATGGAAGGCCCGTCACGTGTCTATCGTGAGATATAGTATTCTTCCAGAGCGACAAATCATAATTGTATTTTAAGTCGATGGACCAGAGTGCTCTGCATCAAAGCACAGTTCCAGAGGTGCTTCTTCTAAACCCAACAGAATCAGGGCCTTAGGGGTTCGTAAACTGGCCGGGAACCCGCAGGCGCTCGTCGTGTATACTAGGGTTACATCTGCCTACTTGAGGCTAGAAAATGTCAGTAGAACGTCATCACTCTTGACTAGTCGTGATTTTTTGTGGATTCTAGCGCCTTGTGGCAAAGGAGACTCCTGTCATCGGTGGCTTGATGATCATATACTATTCGCGAAGCAGGCAGGGTGGAAAGGACGCAGTGTACAGTACGACAGTGAGGCTGCTTGAGAGTTTAGATCGCACATGGCTCTCATAGCGCCTCCCAAACTATAATGCGCTATTGTCATAGACCTACATACCTATTATTGTCCTCTCTAAGGCTAACCAATCGCTTGACAGGCTTCTAGATGATCTAGCTTGCGGCCGTCTAGACCGCAATAGTCATGACAGCCCGTGTCATGACGTTTTCGATCGAAGAGCCCACCACTTAGCTCGTCAAGCAAGCAAGGAAGGCAGGCAGGCATGCAGGCATGCAGACAGGCAAGACCGCGTCGGGTGCTCTTGTCTAAGAGTCGTATCTTTTGGGGCCGGGTTTTTTTTCATTGGAGACGATTTCCGTCCGAGCTTGCCTAGCGCCTAGGGCAATCGCACGTCGCCTGGGAGATTGAGTACGAGTCGTAGTTATAGGATAGTGTTTTCGTGGTAACTCTAGCCATTGCGAAACCTAAGATTCTCCAGGCATCCATAATCGCTCGGGTCCATTAATAGTGTGCCGCGTAAGAAGAATGTCGATCGAAACCTGTGACGATGGCAATTTGCGCATGGACATGCGACTTTTGAAGCCAAGGGTTGACCAGCCTCTTTAGGAGTAATAATAAAGTAGGGCCCAGGCATTGGCTACGAATCTAAGTGACAGTAAAACAAAAAAAAAAGGCGCCACTAGAGTTCTTGAAGCATTTCCATCGTGATTGACAGAATTTTTTGGCTGCAACTCTGTTATTTGAGAACCAGTTGTGGCTTCGGAATGCCATCGTTCAAGGTCTGTGGAATGCTGTCGAGCTAAGCTCTCGAGCCGCCGAGGTTAGTGTGATAAAATCTTGTGAGTAGCGCCCGCGAATGAAGGCCAAATCGAAGCGCCGGCCCCTGACCATGGATGGCCCTGCGGGATCTGAGCGAGAACCATGGGATTGTGCAGAAAGGGTCTTGGTAGGGGTGTTTTATGACCTCATCGGCGATTGGCAGGGGTTTTGCCCATAAAAATTGTGGCGAGCCTCTGGTATCGATATTAAGAAAAGAAAAGAAACACTAGTCACATAATAGATGAATGAGCTGAGGTGTAAAGGAAATCGATGTCGAGAACATGAGGAGACAGGTAGGCAGGCAGGGGAAAATCGAGTCACTGGGGGCAATAAGCTTATCGATAAGCCCAGATGCGCTAGTCCCAAACAGGCGGCTCTGTAAACACGGGCCCTGGTCCAGTCACAACCAGCAAAACAAGGCTGGCTGTCGTTCGGGCCTCACCGTCCTCCACTATTCCTGTGTCGCCTTTCAGCTCCTCCTCGTCCGCCTCACTCTTCCTTCTCACACTCTCTTCTCGTTCGCTTCCTCCCCTTCTCCCCATCCGTTTCTCGCAACAGGGCGGGCACTGCTTCAATTTCCCACTCTCCCGCCCTCTCTCCTCCTCGTCAGTCCGTGTTCCGTGTTCATCTCCGCTTCTGTTGTGTACCATGTTTGGATCGCTCAGCTGGTGTCCCCAAATCTAAACCGTCACTCCATCTGCCGTCGTGCTTCCCTCGTTCAATAGGCATAACCTACCGACTCCGTGCACTTTCAATTGAGCTACTCACGCTTCCTTGCCTTCACCTACGTCCCGTCTCGCCAGTGTCCCAGTTGCAGTTACATTTTCGCGGGCGCTTAATGTTCCCCAGCTTACTGTGATGCCACCCCCCGCTCCACAGCTTCCAACCCGGTTTCCATGCTGGTGTCGGGCCGTATACTCATGGGGAGGAGAAAGTAAGCGCGATCTGGGGTTTGTGGAAGGTGATTTGATCGAATGTTTAAATGCGGGGGACGGTCAATGGTGGATGGGTCGGCTGCGGAGAGACCGCCGCATGGTTGGGTTGTTTCCTTCGAATTTTGTCCAGGTGTTGGAGGAGAACTTTGTGCCCGTTAGCCGGTCAATAAGTCCCATGGTTCCAACGGCTGTGTCTCCGATCACAAACCCCACCTCAGCTCCGAAAAAGCAGAAGACCGTCTTTAGAAAGCCCTTTCAAGCTCATAAGGAAGCTCTTGCGCCCTCCGGAGGGAGCTCATCTTCGACGTCACCGGTCGGGAGTACGATTCCCCAGACGCCGCCAAGAGATGGTAGTCTCACAAGAAAGACAAAGCCATTGCGCACGCCGACTAGCGCGGTCAAGCAGCAGAGTTCTTTATCCCGCCCTTTGTCAATTTCCAGGCCTCCGTCTCGAGGTGTCTCACCACGCCCGCCTCGCCCAGCGCAGGAAGCCGCTCCCCAGCAACGCGAGGCTTCTATCCGCTCACGTTCCCGGCCTCCTCCTCGTGCAGTTTCCCCCCGACCTCAGCTCCCTGAGATCTCGCATCATTCCCCTTTGACTTCCGCAATGCCTATTGTGCAGGATCATCGCCAAATATCACGCCATCCTTCTGTGTCTCCCTCGATTACGGCTCCTCAAAGTCATGTCCAAATATCGCGTCATGCTTCTGTGTCCCCATCAGTCCATGCCCCGCAAAAACATCTGCAGCTTTCGCAGAACTCATCCCGTGAAATATCCCCTCTACAACTCACGGAACGGGAAGAGTCTCCTCCCCCACCACCGCCACCTCCTCATCGAGTTGCAGTTCGTCGTGAACCTTCCCCAAATCCAGTGGTACCGCAACACTTGGATATGAACGATCGGTATGTCATCTTCGCGAGAACGCCGTCGCCAGGTGCGCACTCAGACATGAACGGCCAGACGCCTTCACCCCTTCGAGATGCAATGGAAGATGTGATGACATCGCTTGAAGATATGGGGATGTCGCGAGGCTCGCACTCGCCGTCCCCACAGCCGGAATTCAATATTCCCTGGTCACCGGATACGTACAGCTCATATCAGGATAGCCGTCATCATGATCATCAGAGCAGACCGCATAGACCCTTGACATCACTAGGATTCGAGGATAATGGGGAGAAGGACTACTACAACGGGAACCTATCCCATCGTAACAGTGTATACACGCACGATCCCTTCATCGAAGGCCCGCCGCAGATCAACAACTACGTGCAACGGATGGAGAGCCGGCTCCGCCAGATGCAAGAACAGGGCCGCCGAGGCTCCCAGGACATACAGCCTGACGACGATGATGAGCCACCCCCGCCGCCGCCGAGGCATATTTCCTATCACGGACGGCACAACTCTACTCCCGCACATTATCCGTCACTGAAAAGCCGGCAATCAGGGCATGATCTCAGGGGTGACATGTTAAATCGAAGCTTCACCAAATCGTCGAGTGCAACAAACTCTTCCAGTGGCGTTCAAAGCAACGCCACCAACCAGACATCTAGCACAGACCGGACAAGCCAAAGCCTGTTGAGTGGCATGTCTGCTGGGGGCTTCAGCGCAACCAGCGCGGGAAGCTACGCTAGACGAGGCCTTGGAGCGAGCGAGAGGCCGAATACAGCAATGGATTCTTTCCGTGCAAGGGGGTTTAGCGATCTAACGCGGACGACTCGGCCTGAAACCCCCGTTAGTGGAATTTCATATCATTCCAGTCACAATACCTCGCGGCAAGGCGCTTCTTCGGCCATTCCTTGGTCATCTTCGGTCACTACCCCTGAAGAACCGACCAGCGTCTTTGGCGGGCTCTCAACACCCAAGGCCAAGAAGCAGGGATTCTTCAAGAAGATACTTGAATCGGCCAAGACCGGGGCCGCCAACGCGAGAAGTAGCATTGCCATCGGCCAAAGCGGGGGGCCCTATTCTCCCACGAAAGGGAGGGCGATTTCACCCATCCACTCTTCCCATTCACACCGGGAATCTGTTGCTCGCGAGATGGGAGCTGGCAATAGCCCTATAGATTGGGTCCAGGTTCGGCGCGATGTGAACAGGGCAAGCTCTCCGAGCCGGAACGAGAGGGTGGAAAGAGCAGAGAGGTGTCAGATGATGGACCATCCGGTGATCTACGCTGTGGAAGAACTTTACGAGACCGCAGAGGGAGAGGAGAGCATTGACGGCTTACCGATCAGTGAACCTACCAACTTCGCTGCCGGAAATCTGACTCTCGTGGACAAAAGCGCACGGTTCGTGAACAGCCTTCCTCCAATGACCAACCCGATGAGCCTTGCTCAAGGATATGTGTGTCGCCCCTACAAGAGCGATGTCCAGAGGCTACGCGCAATATTCACTTGGGTAAGCGAGAAAATCGCTTGGGATGAGCATATTGAGGATCTCGACCCCGATATCGATCTCAAACGGGTTCTGCAGACTAAGAGAGGCTGCGCCCAAGAAGTGGCGTATTTGGTTAAAGATATGTGCGCTGCGGTCGGTCTGCACGCTGAGGCAATTGAAGGATTTCTCAAAACTCCTGGCGAAATGTTCGAATTAGATAGCCTATCGCGGCCGAATCACTGGTGGAATTCAGTGCTTGTTGATGGTGAATGGCGCTTCATGGATTGTTCGCTCGCAAGTCCAACAAACCCACGAAGGAACCAGTTCGTCACTACAAATGTCACCACAGCTGAGCCATGGTATTTCCTTGTCCGGCCCCTCGAGATGTGTTATACCCACGTACCACTTGAGCCCGATGGTCAGCATATCTGTCCTCCTATCTCACCCGACGTCCTGCTCGCACTTCCAACTGCCTGTCCCGCATACTTCAAAGAGGGGATACAGTTCCCCGACTATGACACCAGTGTCATCCATCTGGAAGGCTTAGAAGTTCTCCAGATTCGCATTCTGGTCCCAGCTGACGTAGAATGCGCGGCTGAGGTCGAGGCGCCTGGTTTCGCCACGGATGCTGATGGAGACTTTTTTGAGAGCGGCGAAATTGTCCGCAAGCGCGCACTCGTCCAGCCCGATTGGGTCAATGATAACAAGCGCATCACCATCAAAGCTGTTCTTCCAGGCGATGAAGGACAAGGCATGGTCAAGATTTATGCTGGCAAGAAGGGTTTGATGCACTCTAGTCGAGACATCCCTCACCCGCTTGCTTTTGCGCTCCCGATCTTACACTCTGGAGAGAATCCTCCTTATGAGTTTGTTCTGCGGCATCCAACTCCTCATGCCCAACGCCATGACCTGTACATCATACAACCTCAGTGTGCTAAATTAGCTGTCAACAACACATTTGTCTTTGCTGTGCGCCAGCATCCCTCTTCACCTACTCCCCAGCCAGCCAGCACCGAGAATAGCTTCAGTGGGCGTGTTTCTCCATCTATCTTTTCTCGACCTGCAAGTGCACTCAGTATGGTTTCGAGTACTGTATCAACAGTGTCAAACGAGTTTTCTGCCTCGACCTCGGCCATTTCATCCACACGCTCCGCCTCGGGTAAGGAAAAGCCTGCCAAGCTGGCCATCCAGTCGCCATCGGGAAAGATCCTGCGTCTCACCCGCAAAGCCGACCATATGATCAGCAGCCCCAACCTTTCCGAGTCGCCGAGTGAGTGCACTGCGGACGGCAGCGTCTGGGAAACTGTGATCAAGATCGGTGAACGTGGGGTCTGGCGAGGCCTTGTTCTTGCCGACCGGGTCGCGCGCTGGTGCGTTTTTGCGGAGTGGGAATGTTTCTAATATTTTCCTGCATTGCATCTTACAGCCGATCGATCGGTCTTTTACTTTGATCTATTTTGCGTCTATACATGGTTGATTGCATTGCATTTCATCAGCAGGTGGGAATCAATCTACGTGCATCTTGCATTTCCCTTTTCTACGTTACTGCCATACTACATGACCGGAGTTTGGACTCTTATGTCGGTGTTCACCTGTGTTCTTTTTTTGTTTTTGCCCTGGACAGCATCCTCACCCTCGTCTTTGGTGCTTGGGTATTCGCATGTACGTTAAACTAGATCTCTGGCTGTGCTATAGATTCCAGTTTTTGTTTCCTCTTTTCTTTTCCCTCTTCGCTTCTGCTCCGTTTGAGTACCACGATTCAGTCACTGAAGAGACGGTTTTCAACAGAAAATAAACCCGTCAGAATATTTCCAATATACGGCCGCCCTGTTCACCGCCTATGATACCATCGCCTGCATCGTCCGAGATAGGAAGGTGCAACCGCTCCCCGCCTTTGCTGCAATAATCCCAGTAGGAGCTGCTACCAAAGTGAACTCTCTCTTGATCCCTTCCCCTCGGCTCAGTTTACGTATAGAGTAAATAGCATGAAACTTAGGTAAGGGGCATACAGATTTCGGTAATGACGTACCCCTGATACACAAACACCTACTTACATGCATATATAGATCCTCCCCGAAATACATGATATACAACTCATATACATTCATCATACCAACTTATACCCTCTACATTTCCAAGTGCTTGTCAAAGGTCCAAGTCTAGCCAATCAGAGCAGAACAATGTCCCCCAAACTCCCCCTCCCAGACCCCTTCACATCAATCCCGCGACACCCACTCCTATACCCATTCCTCTTCTCACCAATCCACCCGCTCCCGTCTCTCTCATCATCTCTCGATAAAGCCAGAGACGTCCCTAGAAAGAACCGCCACAGTGGCAACAACAAGCTCCCAGCCCCAGTCCAAGTGTCGCTCTACGTCAAAAGAGAAGACCACTCGTCTCCGCTCGCCTGCGCAGGGAACAAATACCGCAAACTAGAGTACATCGTCCCGGATATCCTCTCCCCGCAACCAAGATTCGGCGCTGGCGTTGGTGGTGAAATCCCAGCGGTACCTGGCCCCGCGGATTCCAGAAGTCATGATGCAGGAGCAGCAGCCGCCGGCAAAGCGGAAGCAGAAGCGGAAGAAGCAAATACGGAGAGGAGAAAGATAACAACCCTCGTAACAGAAGGTGCGCTACAGAGTAACCACACGGTGCAGGTTGCCTCCGTCGCAGGGAAACTCGGTCTCCAGTCCGTTGTCCTCTTGCACAAGAGCACAGGCGGCGGGCTACGGAGCTCGTCTGATCCGCAGGCGTTCCAGAGAACGGGGAACGTCCAGGTTGTCAAGTTGCTTGGGAGCGATGTGCGGATCCTCGATCCCCCTGATCCGTCATTGGGGAAGAAGACGCAGGATGATCTTGTTGACGAGGTACTGGAGGCCTTGCGAGCAGAGGGCAAGAACCCGTATTGGATTCCGTCGGGGGCGAGTCTGCATCCGCTTGGCGGGCTGGGGTATGCGCGGTGTGCGTTTGAGATTGCGGAGCAGGAGAGGGAGATGGAGATTCTTCAGTCTTCTTCTTCTTCTTCTAGTACTACTTCGACTTCCTCTAGACATAGCCAGAAAGCGAGTTCTGGCAGGTTCGATTACATCTTCGTTGCATGCGGGAGCGGGAGCACACTCGGCGGGTTAATCGCGGGATTCAAGCTCCTCGAAAAGACACAGCAACAAGCACAACAGCAGACGCCAGTTCAGAAACCCCAACGACGCCCCCGCCAGATAATCGGGATTTTAACCTCCCCAACACAACCCAAACCGTACCATGAAGAGCGAATCCTACGATTCGCACAGCAAGCGGGTTCAATGATTGGACTCGATCCGGAGAACGACATCACAATGGCCGACGTCCGGCTGGATGATCGGTTTGTGGGAACTGGGTACGGGGTTCTTGATGCCGAGACTAAGAAGACCCTTGAGGTTGTCGCGGAGAGGGAAGAGGTTATTTTGGATCCGGTTTATACGGCGAAGGTGATGAGAGGGTTGATTGACTGGGTCTCTGGGGGGCAAGTTGAGAGGGATGTTGCTGCTGCGTATGAAGAAGGCTATTATGAGGGACAGGGACAGGGCCATGTTAATGCTCTATTCATCCACACCGGCGGACAATCAGCTCTTGGGGCATACGCTGACATTTAATGGGCCTACACTCTACCTACCCTGGGCTACATTGAACGAAACCAAGTATTAGAATCGAAATGAATTGAATAGAATAGAATCTATCAATTAAAGGTACATCTGAGTGATAAGGTTGAACATGAAGAAAGAAGGGAAAGCAGCAGGAGACGAAATCTCGAACTAGTTGTACACTGTATTGAATAATGGGAAGAGGGGAATAATTTCAAGCCTCGAAAAGCAGCACATCCATCCATCCGTCCATCCCCAGAAAGAAATAAACGAAAAGCACTCGAAACACAACAGCCCATTCTTCTCCATCTCGCCGAATTCTCCGTTCGTTTGATACACCAACAAGAAGAGGAAAGAGACGCAATGACGTAAGATAAAATGACAATAACACCTTTGAATGAAATCAGCAAGTATTGGTTTTGCCAGAAAAGCGAGCAGGCAGACCAGACTCCGTGGTAAGAAGGCAAATAATAGGTCGAAGCAGAAAGAGGAGTGTAGACATCTCAGGAACATCAGACATAACGAATCATACATTGTGGTTCCTTGGGGAAAGTCAAAAAACACTAATGAAGCGCACCCCGTGCAATCATCGTGGGAAAACACCAGTTAAGTAGTAAGGGTTGGAACACAATATCTAGAAAAAAGAAGGGGTGGAGGAAATCGACCAGGCCGCATCAGTTACTGACGCCAGCTTCAGGCCCCTCGGGATGACCATTGACTTCGTGTGATTTGTCATCGTCGCCAGGCATCGTGACAGAACTTTCCCTGTCATTGCCGACGACGAGCGCCTCTAAGGCCTCATTCGCGTGCGTATTTTCCATTGGCTCTGGGTCTTGATCCGGCTCTCCATCGTCTTGGTTCGTCAAATCGGCGAAGACGTCATCGAGGCTCGCTCGAGGACTACTACCGAATGGATTTGAATGATCGACATCAACACCTGGCGGTCCGCCAGCAGAGTTTCGTGAGAAGCGGGGTGGACTGAATAGGGTCGCGTTCAGAGAATGGTGAACAGGAGGCGTTGGGGTGCGTGTAGGGAATGCTGGTGAACCGGCACGAATATGTGGCAGGAAAGCCGAGGACTCGGAAGCAAAAGCAGGAGTCGAGTCATTCGCTGGAAGAGAGTAGTTTGCAGAGAATGGGTATGGGGCACTTTGTGAGTCGCTTGGAGTCAACGTTGGTCCTACGCTCGAGCCTGCGCCAGGGGTGTGGGGTGCAGGCTGAAGAATCGCCGGGCGGCCAGGCTGAGTATTGTCAATGGATTTGCGTTTCGCCGGGTTCTGCTGCTTCGGACGCAGATGGACAGGAAGATCTTCAGGTCGCTCCACGCCCAGCTGAGCCATGATTTTCTGCTGTTTGGTTGGCCGCGGCTTCCTGGTCGAGAGTGATTGTTCTAGAATTGGTGGAGGCTCTGGCGCGACAGGCTGCCACTTGTGAATTTCTTGTCGAAACAGATTCGTCTCGTAGGCAAGTAAAACCTCGGCTCCTTCGATCTTGCGGAGATAGAAAATCAACGTAGGGACCTCTTCCGTGGTGGTACACGCAGCATTGGTGAAACTTTGAAGAAATTCTCGGAACGACGTCGCTTGGTTGATTATGTTCTCCAGAATTTGCTCCTCATCGGGCTGGAAGGGAAGACCAGCCATTTCGGTCTGCCAGTCTTGGAGGTCCTCAAGCTTCGGGCGAGCAGCATCACGGGGAATCTTTTGCCGCCAGTCGCAGATAGGGCAAATATACTTGTCGCCCTCCTTGACCTTGCCTCGCGCGATTTTCAAACATTTTCCGTGGTACCTATTACAATAAGCGATTAGTGACCAATCATGGAGCCGTGCAAAAAGGCGCTGACTCACCATTCCCGACAAATCTCGCATTCAATCATCATCCCAGCCTCCGAATGTCTGCAGATACAGAAAACATCACGCTTGGCCATCGACTGCCCGCTTCCTCCCCAGATGCGATCATAAACTGGGGCCGCAGGGTGACCGTCGGGGCTATTGTCCCTTGATGCTGGCTCCACTGGCGGCCGGGAACGATCTTCCAGGTCAAAGCAATAGAAATTCCGCTTCTCAACGTACTCCATGTGAGACTTTAGGATATGGAGAGGAGCATTGGCCTTCCCAAACAGTTTCTTCCCTTTACGCATCCAGTCCTCATGACGTTTCTGCTCACGCTCCAGGTCTATAGCACCCGTCGGCCGGCTGTTCAGCTCCTCCAGAGAGTCCATCAGTTCCCGCACTTCCTTGTACTTGGGTCGGTTCCTGAAATTCTCGTCCTTGCTCCTCTCCAGAAGGTTCTGTATCCGTTTCTGTGCTTCGCGTTGTTTTGTCAATATGGCATCTACGGCTGCGAGCGTCTCTGGGGAGACGGGAAAGCGAGACGCCTGTGCAGATAGAGCCTCCAGCTGTTGATAGTGAACCGCCTCTACGGACATCAACTCCTTTGCTTTCGCTTCCCAGGCCTCACCATGGCGACACATGTCCTTGAAATGCGAGAGATGTTCGTTGGTCTCCGAGAGTCCCAGTTGTTCACCAGCCTGGATGAGCTCCTGGCAGTCCATCAGGCTCAAATATTGATCACGCTTCCGGCCCGCGTCCTCATTCCACTTCAACTGTCGTAATATGTGTTCCAGCCCCTCAACCTCGGGTATTTCCACGTTAAAATTCCGGGAGTTCTCCACAAGCTCCTCGACTTCCGGCACGGACCGGACATGGGGGTTCACAAGCGCAACTTTAACGTCCTGGCGGAATTTCTCGATCTCGCGGGTTTTCTCTTCCAGAGCCGCCATCTGTGGACAGTCGAATGACAGTTTATCAGCCTCTGCTAGAAGGGCGTAGATGTTTTCTACCCTGCGAACTTCACGGTCACGTTCTTCCAGCTGCGAGGCCTTGGAAGTAGCCTTGCGCCAAGCCTTCTCGTTCTTCCTTCGGTTCTGCTGCTTTCGCGTAATGTAGTTGGTTGCTTCCTCAACCCATTTATCGCAGCGTTGAACGAAGGCCGCGAGATCTTGAAGACCAGGTAAATGGTATGGGATTTTCTCACCTTCACTAAGTAGGTTATGAAGGACCTTCAATTGGGGCTTCGGCTCGTCTCCCAGGACAGTTTCGAGTTTCTGATTCCATGCTTCCGGGATCCTGGACCGTTCTTGGACCTTTGAGAGCACGTCTTTTAAATCCTCGTCGCTTACGCGGTAACGCAATGTATGATCAGGGCCAAGTAGCTTTTGTGTCATGGGATCTCCGCAGCAATCATGGGCATCCAAATGTATCAAGCATAGGGTTTTGCCAGACTTGTTGCAATGGAATTGCGTTAAGAAAATGTAGGACTTGCAGTAATGGCATTGGTACTCATCCTCGGGGATATCCTTGTTCTCGACCAGGAAGTTCAGCTGACAATCACCTTTGGCGGCGGGGTCCGCAGAGAACAAAGTACAGTTATGAGGCAGTGCATCACGATGGCGGTTGGCGAATGCTTCGCGTTGCCCTAATTCCCGGTTGTAGGTCCTTTGGAGAGCTGGAGCGAGCCATTTGGCAGTGGAAATCGAAGAATCTCTGGCCGCCGCCGTAAAGAGCAGCTCATCATGAGAAAAGCATGGGTGTCTTCGGAAGGCTTGCAGACGATCAACACCCACTGCTCCGAAAGGTTCCCAGTCCACAGGGGCGAAATTCACTGCCTCGTTGAAGTTGAACCCGTGGTTGAAACCAGCATGGTACGCCTGCGGGAAGGTGACGACGAACTGTCCAGCACGTTGGTCTAGAGCATAAACACGGACGCCAGCCGCCTTCAGCTTATCCGGTGGCATCAAGGTCACGAGCTGGAAAAGCAGATCAGGCTGGCCTTCAAAAAGCTCCGGGACAGCTTCTCGCATTGCTTGCTCGAACTTCTCTGCATCCTCTCCTGGTATGCCGTACCAGGTCTTGGTGGCTCCAAAGTGCTGGTAGTTGGCTGAATATGCGTAATGGTCTTCATTGTGCCAGCAAAACGTCGAGAAGCACATGCCAACATAAACCCAGGGTACTGTCATGCCTGAAATATCCGATTTGATATGACGAAACAGGGATTCCCCATGGAAGGGAAGATTATTCAGATTCCACGGATCTTGCGAATATGGGTCGAGGCGATTTCGTTCAATCGTGGGGAAACCGCTGCCGTGAGTTGTTGAATGGATATCAGCGCCATATTCAACTTCGACCGTTTCTGTCAGATTTTCAACCAGCTTCCAGAACTCTTTCTCCACATCGTCTTCGGATTCTCGGCGGTGAGTATTGAGAACTGGATCGAAAGGCAACTTGGAAGAGAAATAGTTCTTCTTGAAGTTATTCGCTTTTTCTTGGAATTGCTTCAATGAGTAGACACCGCCCTCCTCGAACCCGAATTCTCCCGTTCCAACCAGACACTTGGGACAGTGCCAGTCAAATTCTGGGATGTGATGCAGAGGAGGATCTAAGCAATACCGGTGATAGCCGTTGTCACAGCTATCGCATACAAGGATTGAATTTCGATCTTCGGATTTGCCACAAGTCTCGCATTTCTAGAATTATGCTGTCAGCAATCAGTGTCCTCAAGACAAGATGAAAAGTAACACACATCACCAAATTTTCGAGCGTCGCTCTTCCTCGATCGCGGAGGAGCTGGTCGAAGCGAAGTCATTTGTGAGCCGGCAACAGTGGGTAGAGGCGCATCTAGTAGCAGTACTTGTTTTAGAATCTGTCCCTAGAGTGTTGATCTCGGCGAATTAGTAAATTGAAGACTTACCCTTTCGTAACCTTTTGCTTCGTCTCCCATTGGCATCTAATTCTCCCGCCTCTGCCTGTGATCCGCTCTCGGTACTAATTCCACGCTTCATCGATTGTGCGCTATGACCATTTGGAACGGGTGTCGCGTCCTTTGGGTGTTCAGCGACGCTTTTCGGTGTAAGGGACTCATTCTCGGTTTCCCGCTTCACCGGAGGTGCACTATTTACCGCAATAAATGACGGCGATCGATTAACGGCAGTAAATCCACCTGCATTTACAGGCGTGAAACCAGACGCAAATGGTCGCGGGGGTGGTGTTGGGTCGACTGGTGGAGTGGGGTTCTTATTGGGTGTTGCGGAGAGCTCTTTTGGAACACTCGGTGCGGCTGTGGGGGGTGGAATCATTGAGCCTTGAGGTGTTGCCGACCGCGTGTCTGCTTCCAGGGGCGTAGGGTTTTTGGGCATCGGCGAATGATTGGGCGAAGGCGTATAAGGACCGCCATGCTCCAGCTCAAGCTGCTGTTGTACTCCAGGCTTCGCCAAACGTAGATATTCTTCATAAGGCTGCAGCCATCTCTGATACGAGTTCTTGAGCGAGGTCGAGAGAGATGACATGATCTTCCCGCTGTACCCGAGATCGCGACCGATTTCCGCCCACTTTTTCATCTTACACACCTGGTCGAAACCACCACGGACCTCGACGGCCTTTTTCAGTCTGTATAGATCCAAGGGGCGCTTGTCAACGCTTGGAAAACGGTTTAAATTGGTACCATGCTGCTTGTGAAACTTGGCTAGCTGGTCAAGGTAGTTCAAGTTTGCACGAGTTCCTGGGTCAGGGTCAGAACTGGGCTGCGGAGTACCACCGGCAGCAAGCAACGCTGAGCGCGGGGGCATACCTCCTTCAACCGAATTAAGTTCCTGTCGCCGGGTTTTGAAATGGAATCGCTAAGAGACGCACACCGGTTAGCTTCAATAATCGAGGTAGAGCTGCCGTCGCAAGGGGTGATCCCTGGAACAACCATCCCAATGAGAGAACTGTGTCACTCCTACCTCTGTATCAATGGCAAACGGTGGCTGCCAGTTCTCTGGTGGAACGATCCTGCAGATTCCATATTTTCTTCCCTCCGGCGCGATTTTGCGAATGTAGGCTTCGGGGTCCTTGAATTCTTCCTCGGTTGGACGGAAAGTAGGTGCCTCTTCGATGTTATGAGGGCGGGTTCGTTTCGTCGGTTCACGGGGCGCGTTCGGTTGGCCTCGTCTTTCGACTGTGGATAAGTCGAGTGGCGCGGATCGTCGAGCGCTGAAGGGTACATTGTGGGAATGGGACGGATGGGTGCTCGAGGAGCGAGCGGGCTGGCGGTTCACTGACGGCTGCGTGCCTGTCGAGTTTCCTCCCGCTGCGGCCGGAGCCACCATGTCTTTTGAGCAATATTCGAATTGAGGTCGGGGAGAAGTGTGCGCGTACGTCTATCGCGGAGGGAAGGAATCCAGGGTCCGATGCGAAAAACCCATGAGAAAGTTGACTAAGAGCAAGCAATGAGACGAGTCACACGAGATCAGAGTGGAGAAGAGACAGGTAAGCGTTGAGTGGGGAGGTCAGGAGGGATGAGGAGATGTCGAGGGGGCGAGGAGGGGAGGAGGAGAGATGCTGGAGAAGTGAGTGGATGATGATTGCAAGAGCGACGAGAGAGTACGGGTACGGATGTCGAAGGGAAGACCGAGATGGACCCGGGAGGGCTAGTGTGGAGTCTCGGAAGAGCAACGAGAACAAGCACAGCTGCTGCTCACTCGGGGTCTGATGAGATTGGGTATGAGGCTAGGATTAATTAGTGGTCGTGAGCCGACGACTATTATAGCCAAGTCAATACCCAGGTACCAGCTGTACTGGCGATTGCCAGGGAGCAGAAGCGACGATTGGAGGATTGATAGAAGACAGAGAAAGTGACTGGTTCGTGGACGGCCAGCGAGTCGGGCCAGAAAAGGGAAAACTAGCGCTGCTCACGCCCAGCCTAGGGTGGTCTGACCTACCTTGTCTCGACGACTGGTTCTCATCCCCAGCAAAATCACGGGGAAGAAAAGGCACTACAGATGAGACAAAATGGGCAAAATTGTGTCCCGATTGAGCCCTACCTTCAATAACAAAGTTTCGACTCAAGCTTGGATATGGACAAGATTTAGTCACGACTCGGAAACTGTGCCTCAGGCACCATTGCCCTGTATCCTCGATACGGGACGGAAAGATATTAATACTACTAGTAGTCTGCAAACGGTAGTTGAACAATGCGTCGCCTCAAGCTCAGTCACGTCAACTTCCCTGGTTATTTCTCCAGACAATATAAAAGAAGGAGCTGGCTACTGGCGATAAAATTCCAAGCGCTATCGGCCTAAGCCGAATGCGATGACCGAGGTCTTGTTTTAGCGGCATCTCAAGAAGCCACATGATTTCCGTCGCATGCTAGATAATCGCGCAAGATACGTAATCGCAATACTCCGTACAGGCTCATGGCTTGTTTGCTTGCATCCCAACCACCCCAATCCTTCGCCGCGAAAGCTTCCTTACTCGGACTTCGCCTGGATTTCTCTTGCACGACTATCCCTAGTGCATAAAGGCGTTTTAGGTTTTCACAGCTGTAAGTCCCGGATTTTAGTTCCGGCTTCCACTGAAACCCTTAGTTGTTTCTTGCGCGCACACATGATGTGTGTGTAAAAGGGCACCACCAAAACACGGTGGTTACGTCCGGGCTCAAGTTCGCAGCAAAGGAGCTTTCACTGAGCTGGTTAGACGAAATGGAACAATGTTCCTAGTCCACCATCCGCAAGGCCTTGACTAGGTTGCCGAAGTCGGCCCGTGGGGAGCTCCGGGGTTGCCCTAGTGTGCCATGCTCTTCCGTGGATACTTCTTTTGACCACACCGACACTTGCATCACAGATTGCCGACAGAGTATGTAGATAGATTGCTCATGGCTCAATCAACGAACATTGCGTCGTCAAAATCGCTATCCTCTATAATTATCTCCATCCTCGACGCCTTGAGATCCAGTTGCGGGGTGTCATTCGGGTCAATTTGCGATCCAGAATCAAGGACTTTATCCCAATAGTCATTCAAGGAATCAGTGTCTGAATCGTGCGCCTCAGAGGCGGCTAATATAGCGGTCTTGGGTTCGTCAGGTGCAGGTGCCGTGCCCGTCTTCTTTTTCGGAGAACTCCGACCCTTTCTTTCGCTTCTCTTCTGCATAGTGTGTAACATCTCTTTCTCCCGGGTCCTGACGCTCAGTTCGCGCATCATGAGTTGCCATTGAACAGTTTGTGAACACGCAGGACACTTGACAGTAATGGGTACTAAGCTGTCAGAATCACCGGTTGCGCTTGAAAGCCTTGAGAAGCACATGAGATGAGTAGTGCAGTTGCAGTCCATTTGAGGGCAGACAACAACCAGATCTTCCGTTTGGAACGCGGATGCGCATATCTTGCACTGTGATGCTTCAATATCGTCCAATAGCGACGCTGCCTTTTCTAGGTAACCTTGCATATGCGTGTAGTTAGGCTTGATGTTCGTGACGCTTCCAAACCTTACTGTTCCCTCCGAATGAGCTGTAAGATCAACGCAATTTCCATCCAGTATTATCTTGATATAGGTAGGAATGGTTCCGTCGACACGGTCACACCAGAGTCTCCAGGCCTGCGCAACATCTGCCGCGAAGAATCTCAGAGTAAGAGGCCATTTCCCAAAGTAGTTCGAGCGTAAGAGAAGATGCAGATCCTCTAAATGAGCTTTCAGAGACATTCGAGTACGGCGAGCCGGTAGCTTCCTTTTCTTTTTGGGTTTCTTGGCACCTTCGGATTCATCCTCCTCCGTCTTGGATTTCTTCGAGGTCTTGGGTTTCGCCTTTTTCGTCACCTTCTTCGTATCCTTAGAGCCTTCTTGAGCCTCCTCCTTCTCTTCATCGTCTTCCACATCGGGGGCAATATGGCGAGTAGCTGCGGGGTGTTGCCATGCCCATCTAATAATGCTTAGCTCTGGAAGTTAACCCAAGATATTAACGAACCCACTCAAACTGTAAAGCAGCAATGCGACTCGTGAATCCCTCTACAAACATCACCATCTCCCATGGCCGTCTGTTATCATTCGCTGTCTTGCGGGCTCCTCCAGCGGAGAGTCCATTGTGCTGAGAGAGCCGACGAGCAGGGTCTGGGGTGGAGCCGACGTACCAAGCCTGCGTCTTACACCCAGTACCGGTTGAACGAAGCAGATAGCAGCAGTAAAAGGCTGGTATGATCTTGGGCCGGTCGTCCAGCACTTTGGGGTCCAGTTCGTCGGACCCTCCCTTAGTGGCAACAGCGCTCTTGGACTTTCTAGGCATCAGAGGCGGATTATTTGGGGCTAGTCAATATATCGAGCTAATAGAACAATTAGGTGGTCATGGTGGAATGACTTGAGAGGATTGCAAAGGTTTCGATAAGTGTGTTGGATGTTGCTTCAGAGACGTTGATATCTTTGCTAAGGCCTAAGGCACCTTGATATATATTTTCGTAACTGGGGCAATCACGTGCCGCCCTCGTGGCTCGATACAGGCAACAAAGTGAGCTTATGGGATGATTGATAGGAAAGATTTTCGCAGATGTGTTGTCTTTTTGTTCAAACCTGACATAAACATTGCGAGTAGACATGGTTAAGGCTCAAAAGGCAGGCGCAGTAGGATCACGTGATATTCAATAATGTTCCATGTTTTGCTCTTACACGTGGGTTGAGATAAGGGAATCTATCATTGACATCTACGATGTTTGAGTATGCTTTGTATCGGCTGGAGTCTCTTGGTTTTCGTCTATTGATTCTATGATGTGGGGTATCTGGCTGAGTGAGGTCCGTCGAGAATGCTTGTGTACTTTTTCCTGGCATACACACACGATAGCATTTGCGCAGTATCCTGGAGTCGATTGGATTATATCTAATGGAAGAGCGAAGGTTGAGTTGGATGCGTCTAGCTTCGATCCAAACGGTGGTTGGAACTTACTCGTGTAATATCTGCTAGGGAAAAGCTGTCAATTTCCCTAGAGGGCCTGCTTGGCCTACACGCGCAACGCACTCAGTTACGATTTTCGAGATATCGTTCGAAACTTCATCCAATGACCGTCCAGCGTCAATTACCTGGACATCTGCCCCCTGCTGGAGGTCAAAGACGGTCTTGAACAACTCGCGGACGCGCGATTGCATGGTCTCGTTCTCGTAGCGCTCCCCACCAAACCCGCCACGCTTTGCGGCTTCTTCGGGAGAAATGCTAAGAAAGAGACACAGATCTGGTTGCGGCAACCCGAGTTCTGGTGACCATGCCCACTCGAGTGAGAGTGCCTGATTAGCCTTGGCGGCCGAATATACCGCGCCGGAGTACGAGTAACGGTCGATAATCACAGTGATTCCATTCGCGATGTCTGCCTCAATGCTTTGGGCAAGCTCCCACCGGTTTGCAGAAAACAAAAGGTGTATAGAGTGGTCGTCTAACTGGGACTGACCACGTAGGTAGCCATCAATCATCTTTCCTATCGATGTGGTTCGGTCTGGAGAAACCGAAATTGTCAATTTTCGCACTTGCGGGCCGGTTGTGAGTCTGAGTGCTACCTGGAAATCTGATGTATTTGACGGAATGGCCGGCCTGTTGTAGGTAATTGCGAAGGAATTCGCACTGGCTGGATTTGCCTGCTCGATCCAGGCCTTCGACGACAATGAGTGCCCCGCGTCCCCCGCGCGTCGCGTCCGTGGCCATATTAGAGACAAATGGATTTCAGGTAATGAATCTGTCGAACCAAGCCAATTGGTATTGGAAAAGCAGTCGAAGATTGACGAGTATCGGGTAATTTGCGGTGGATATGATTGTGATGAGAGAGAGAGAGAGAGTCTAGAACATGCAGTTGGGCAGACGCGGAGAATTCGATCGAAACGGAGCTCAATCGATAACAAAGTTCTTTTCCTGGGAATACATCTGCCACCTTTCCTGACACAACTCCTCGAATTCAAATTCAACATACACATCGTCATGGGGTCGGATAATATTGAAGACTGGCCGAATGAGATGTTCAATTTCAGCCTCCTAGGTTCTGCAGCCGCAGTCCTTGCCCCGCGCCTCGGAAGACTGGCGATTGCTGGCCGGAAGCCGATCTCAACGCCGCATTATGTCCCGCTGACATCGCGAGGGATGGTCCCTCATTTGGCGCATGATGTGATGAGAGACAGTACCGCTATCGGAAGCTTGTTTATGGGTCTGGAAGATTGTATGTACTGAGCTCAGGGCACGGAATTCAAAGGTCGCGTGGCGCTGACAACCCAACGCCCACCGGGGCAGATATCAGTCATAGAGAAAGAGCAGAGTGCTAAAAAATCCTCGATACCTATCCCGCTATATGCCGTACCAACAAAGTCACACGAGTCGGCGCTGCGCAAGTTCACCTGCCTCCCCGATGACATTTTGTTGATTCTCGGCGCACGCCGTGAGCCTCCAATCCCTTGTGCTCCGTCAAATACCCCGAGCTCAATCGCCATTCTCACATCAGTCGGCTTTGCACAGCTATCAGCGACCCAATACGTCGAAGCGGTCCAGAAGCTCAGCCCGGATATCGTGGTCGGGCTGTCAGACCTGACAATAGGGCAAACGCCGGGCATCAAGCGGCGGGCGAAGATGGTCGACCGGACACACGCGTTCACCACTCATGGCACAGAGGCACTACTCGGACCTGATCTCTCTGAGCATAGTCGTTCAAATACTGCGTATTTCGCGCCGATACTCCCACTCGAAAACACCGAGCAACAAATATATTTGGAAGACCTGGAAACGGACCTGCGACCGTTTATCTCCGGCCTTGCACTCTATGAGCCCGCATCGCTGTCAATCGTCCCTGAAGAACTAGGTGATCTCCCTCGTCTCCTTTTCAGCGGGCCGACTACACCTCATGACATCCTCCGAGAGGTGTCTCTGGGCGCAGACCTTCTCACCCTCCCCTTTATAAGCCTCGCCTCAGACACAGGTGTAGCCTTCAAATTCGTGTTCCCAGCACCAACCCACGAGGGATCCCAACACTCCTCCAAGCCTCTTCCGCTCGCCGACGACCTCTGGTCAACATCCTATACAACAGATACAGCACCTCTAGATAAATCATGCAGCTGTTACACCTGCCAAAACCACCATCGCGCCTACGTCCACCACCTCCTCTCTGCCAAAGAAATGCTCGCCTGGACTCTTCTCCAAATCCACAACCACCACGTCATGGACAAATTCTTCGCGGCGATCCGTGAGAGCATTGAACGCGGCACATTCGAATCGGATACCCAGCGCTTCTACAAGACATACGCCTCAGAATTTCCCCAGGCTACGGGCGAGGGACCTAGGTACCGATCCCTCTACTATCTTCTAACCTGCATATTCGCATATACTTACTAGCAAATCCCATTGCAGACTCCGCGGCTACAAACTCCCCACTTCTGGCCCCTCGCAGCCGCGACGCTATCCACCCGCTTATGGAAAACTGGAGCTTGCTGCAGAGAAATACGCCGAGACGACTCAGGCTGACTCGTCAGTTGCCACGCCTGATACGGGTGCTGAGGGGCTTGAGGAACATGGGTTTGCTGAGAAGGTCCGCATAAGTGAAAAGTAAAGCAACATTCGATAGAGGCATAGCGAAGGGACGAAAGCGATAACTGTCACGTGAAAGGATGGGAATAAACAGGGGGAGCGTTGGGTGTTTTTGGAGGTTCGCTGGGGCGTCTAGTATATATCACATTAAGCATACTTCTACAATCCATTCCTAGATTAGCATAGGTAAATTACTTCTGCCGATGGCCGAGACATCCAATGTATAGATATATCAAGCCCCCCTAAGCAAATAGTTAAGCAAGCATTCATTCGTAAGCAAAAAATTGGAAACCGAACCTCAACTTCTACCAAGCTCCATCCGACATGCCATGTTGAATTTATGTACATTAAGTTGAAAACAAAATATGATAGGTAGCGCAATATGAACCGAAAGTATAGCCAGACGCAGCTAAGCAATTTATTCTAGGTGGTAACTAAGCACCTGGCCCATCACCAAACCACCTAGAGAGTATGTATCAACTGGAGTTGAAGTCGGGGGTGGTAATGGGTAGATAACGTCTAGCAGTTCGCCAAAACGCGCCACATCCACTTCTTCTCATCCTCCTCCTCCTTGGAGCCGTTCTCCGTGCCCGCGCCGAAATCCTGCGCCACAACGCAAACGAGCCAGACGTCTTTCTTGGTCTTCTCGAGGAAGCGCTCTGTGGCCGAATTGCGCGGGTAGATGCGTCGCCACTCGTCCCAGATCCTGTACGCCTCGTCGCCCCACGCGCGGAAACTGACTTCCTCGATGATAGTCGGTGTGATGATTTCCTTGCCCCGGAAGACTCCCCACGTCACGGCATTGACGTTGTTGGGGTTCATCTCGATGGGGTCCGCGTCGGCGGTTTGGGCGGGGAGCGAGGACTCGAAGTCACCGCGGGCGTTGACGGCGAACCAGGCGAGTTTCTCGTGTCCGTGCTTTTGGAGGGTTGGTTTGAGGATGTTCGTGAAGTCGGAGGTTGGGCAGAAGAACTCCACGAAGGGCTTCTGGAAGACAAATCCCTCGCCGGGTGGGCCCCAGCCGAAGATGGGGTCGTCGCTGCGCACGCCGTTGACGGCTGGCTGTGAGGCGAGTGTCCACCAGCTTTTGCCGTCGATAAGGGCTAGGAGCTCTGGGCGGATAGTTTCCGTTTCAGCGTTCAGACCGCTGGTATTTTCTTCGGCGCCGCCTTCGGACCACGGGACCATGTACAGGTCGCCGGAGACGTGGCGCCGGAAGAGCGTGCTGATGTCAGAGGGAGTGACGGGGTAGCCCCAGATGCGGTGGGCGACGGAGGAGGAGACGTGAAGTGAAGGTCCGTAGCCGTCAATTTCACCAAAGGCAGGCGAGCGGGCGTCTCCCCAGCGGCCGTTGGGGAAGTCGTCCCAAGTGGCTTCTCGGCCTAGAGCACCGAGGCCTTCAGAAATCTGGAGAGTGGTATTGCGGTCTGGCGGCTGTGCGGGCATTCCTGCGCTGGCAGCGGTGGCTTCGTGTGTTATCGAGTCCTTGGAGCCGGGCTCCGAGATCTTGTCGACGATGACACGGTTGTGGGGGATTGAGCTGATGGATGAAGCGCGCCGTCTGGATGAAGCCTTCTTGGCCGCCTCAACGGTGAGGAATGAGACGTCCTCGGTTATGTCAACTGCATCTTCGTCGGGGTAATCGGGGATGAGCTTGCATTGTTCAAGAATAAAAGACACAGTTTTTTCCAAGTTAAGAGTATAGAAATGGAATCCTCTAAAGCCAGAGTTCGGAAGCTTTTTGATGCCCTCGACAAGCTCGGCGAGGATATCCACACCGAGGCGCTTCACCGAGTCGTCATCATGCTTGACTTCTTCTAGTTTAGCAAGAATCCTTGGCGGTATCTTGACGTGGCTGAGCTTTGTTACTCTTGTCAGGATCTTGTAGCTGTGAATGGGCATCAGACCCGGGATAATGGGGATAGTCTTGAAAGCGCCAGATTCATGGTTGCGCAGCATATCCTCAAATTTCGTGTAGGCGTCGATATCGTACGTCAGCTGGGTCATGATAAAATCGGCACCGGCCTGCGTCTTCTCCACCAACCAGGGGAGGTCGACTTTCGGATCCTGAACATCTTGGAAAGAATCTGCAGGATGACCCTCAGGATACGCCGCAACTCCTAGACAGAAATAATCGCCGTACTTTTTCCGGATATAGCGAACCAGATCAACAGCAAACGTAAAGTCCTTGTTACTGTCATCCTCCCCATGCATATTGTACTCTTCACTTCGTGGAGGGTCACCACGCAGCGCCAGAATATTCCTGATCCCGAGCACCTTTGCCTCCTCCAGCGCCTGATCCACCAAGGCGCGGCTCATATTCGTACATGTTAAATGTAAGCATGTCGTCAGCTGTAATTGGCGTTGGCATATCTCAGCCAGCTCCAGCGACCTCGCCGCTGTGCTTCCGCCAGCGCCCCAAGTAACTGTAACGAAGAGCGGACGCAGCGCCTGTGCCATACGCTCCAAACGGGCTTGCAAATTGGCAAATCCCTGCAACACACGACCATTATTAGTTTTCTCTGTCTCAACAGGCGAACTCGCTGAATGCGGGGAGGATAGAGCCCCACCATTTGAGTCTTCGGTGGGAAGAACTCGAGGGAGAAGTAATTAGCATCAGGCGGCAAAGCCGCGATCTTGTCTGTGATCTTCTCCATGGCTGAAGGTGTGTTTCTCGCACAGCAGGGTATTGCGGGGGAGAAAAACGAGTGTGAGAGAGAAAAATGACGCCGCACTCGGGGAGAACTTTGGAGGGGCCGGACTTGGGTGCAGGTGGGTTTCTGCTCCTCTCTTGGGAGGCGTGTTCGAACCACACTGCTGTCGATCGAATCGGGCTTTTTTCGAGTTCCGTATCTTCGAGGAAATTTACTTGGATAGGAACTGCGAGGAATTGTCACCTGGCTCTGCAAGGCTCTCCGGCTTTCCTGGCCTATCAATTAGGCTTTCTCGTTGCCGCATCTCTCCTGACCGAAGTGTCCGTCTTCGGATTGCTCCCTGTCCCACCCCCTCCGATCATCCTCCGCATAGCCGACATGCCATCATCCATGGCTGACGAACGCTGCCGAGTGTTGGGGCGACATTTCATGCTCGCGGTCCCGCCTCCTTGATGCCAACTTGTACAGTCGGTTTCCATCGTATGATTAAACCGGAGGAGCCGTTGCAAACTCGCCAAACAGGGCGGAATATGCCAACAGCCCCATAACCAAGCTCAAGCAAGCTAGCAGAGCTGAACAAAGGCCGATCTTTTCTGGAGAAATATCAAAGTTGTCTTTTGTTTTTAACCGCTTCTGAAAAAGCACTTTCTCAGCTCGTAAACTCGCAGGAATCAATCGAGCCGAAATGTCCTCACGAGCTGCCTCAATATTACCGCGTCCATTGCACATGCGCATGCGCATTCCACGCTCTACTAATCCCTCCCGCCGAAACCTCACAACACCACCAAACCCTCCTCCGAGTCTTCCATCCAAAGATACCACAACCCAATCCCGCCTCCGCCGCTTCAATGACCGCCTGCCGTCCTTCCTCCGCGCATACACAACACCTCTCCTCGGCGCGCCGGCAACGCACATCACATCGTTCCTGATCCTGCATGAACTCACAGCGGTTGTCCCACTCTTCGGACTCGTTGCGGCGTTCCATTACGGAAACTGGCTACCGGACCTGGCGGAGTATAAAGGGTTTGAGGAGGGGACGAGGCGGTTTACAAGGTGGTTGAGGAAGAAGGGGTGGGTTGGGAAAGATGTTCAGGCGGATGACGTCGCAGGCGGGATAATTGCTACGGAAGGGGCTATGCTAAATACAGAGGAAAAGAAGGGTGTTCGGTTGGTGTTGGAGTTTGCGACTGCGTATGCAGTTACAAAGGCGCTGTTGCCGGTGAGGATTATGTGGAGTGTGTGGGCAACGCCGTGGTTTGCGAGGGTTGTCTTGGCGCCGGTTGGCAGAGGGGTGAGGCGGTTGTTCCGGAGGTGAATAGACCGAACAGAATTTACTTCAAAGCTGAAGTTGTCATAATAGACTTGAAACTGTACATAGGTCATGAAGCTGTTCCTGAATGTTTTTATTCGAGTGCATAAATTCTATTTCTCATCGCATGTCCGGTCTCAGATCCTCTACCTGCACAGGAAAGGACGCAGATCCCTAGGAGCAAAGCTCAGAGCGAATCTATTCCTTCTCGTAGATCCAGCCGAAAGCGTTGAGCTTGTAGTTCTGGACCTCCTCGGGGGTGAACCAGAGGGCAATCTCCTTCTTGGCGTTCTCGACGCTGTCGGAGCCGTGGCAGACGTTGCGGCCGACATCAATGGCGAAGTCACCACGGATGGTGCCGGGAGCGGAGGCAAGAGGGTTGGTGGCACCGAGGATGGCTGTTACACGTGTTAAGGATTGGGCAACGAGATTGAATCCACGGGGAACTTACTGCGGCCGGTCTTGACGGCATCACGGCCCTCCCAGACCATGGCGACGATGGGGCCGCTGAGCATGTCTAACTAGTGTAAGCACTATACCGAAAACTTAGGCGCGGTGAACTTACAGGTAACGAGACCGGGGAAGAAGGGCTTATCCTTGAGGTCGGCGTAGTGCTGCTCGAGCTGAGAGCGGGGAGGGGAGGTGAGCTTCATGGCAGCGAGCTTGAAGCTGGTATGCGTTAGTCTTGGAGCTCGCCCGGTTCGGAATTGCATGATACGCACCCACGGTTCTCAAAGCGAGAGATGATGGGGCCAACGAGTCCACGCTGTATAGATTGTCAGTCCATTGTCGTCTTCAGGATGCATTCCGATCAAATGACCGCTCAATGCATACCTGGACACCGTCAGGCTTGATGGCGATGAAACTACGGTGAACAGTTAGCTTGGCCAGCGATGAGGGGTAAAACAATGCTTAAAAATATGGAGCAAAGGAGAGCTGTAGAGGGGATTGAATCTTAATGGAATGTGATTGGAGTCGACTTACGTCTGCTCGTTAGACATTTTGAAGGAATTGGAGTGATCGAAGACAGGAAGTCAATGGGATGCGATAAAAAAAGAAGGGAAGAAGCGGAAGCTGGCGTCGAGTTGGCGAAATCTTCCTCTTATTCCACTGCTAAACGCCTGAGTGGGGCCCAAAGTCAGAGGGGCTTTGGTACATGCCTGAGGGCCTCGCCGCCTGAGTGGTCAGGACTCAAGTACCGTGTGGCCTGAGCGGTGAGGTGTCAAACCCCAGGCCAGCCGCCGAAAACAGTCTAGCCTGAATGGGAGCTCTCCGCCCGCACTTGATGAGGCCAGCCTGGAAGCACTCCAACAACTGATTGCTTAAGTAACGGTGTTGACCTCAGCTCTGATAGATGCGGTCAGGACACCTTATCAGCATCAATACTGTCGGAGGCTGAGTATATCTGATTGTACATAACGACCCAGCCATCATGGCCCGGAGCCGGCTGTCCAGCTGGACCCTGCTATTTACTTTAGCAGTACTGTTTGGATGTTTCATCATACCTGGAGGTACGCTTGCTTGAGCCACCTCGAAATGAACGAATCTTGAAATGGATCTGACATACCTGATATAGTTACTGTGAAGCACGAGAACTTCAAGAATTGCGCTCAGTCAGGTTTCTGTAAGCGAAACAGAGCGCTTGCCGACGATGTCTCCGCGAAGGGCTCATCGTTCAATTCCCCATACGAACTCGATGCCAGCGACATTCACTTTGAAAACGGCCAATTGACCGGAAATATTTTGAAGACTGTCTCTCACGACCAAAAAGTGAAGCTACCTATCATTATCTCATTCCTCGAATCCGGAGTCGCGCGAGTCACGGTTGATGAGGCGAAGCGCATGACCGGTGACATTGAAATCCGACACGGGAGCCAAGCACGCAAGGAACGGTACAACGATGCGGAATCGTGGGTTATTGTTGGTGGAATGGACCTCAGCAAGTCGGCTACGCTGAGCTCTGAAGTCCAGGATGGATTCACCACGGTTCTATACGGACCTGACAACGCCTATCAAGCTGTTATTCGCCACGCGCCCTTCTCGGTTGAATTCCAAAGGGATGGGCAGACCCATGTGCAACTGAACAACAAGGGATACCTGAATATGGAGCACTGGAGGCGCAAGGTGGAAGCAGTGGAAAGCGAGCAGGAAGTTCTTGGTTCACAAGAAGATGAGAGTACGTGGTGGGAGGAGACCTTTGGCGGAAACACAGACACAAAGCCTAGAGGGCCTGAGAGTGTGGGATTGGATATCACTTTTACTGGCTATAACCATGTATTCGGTATTCCAGAGCATGCGGATTCCATGTCACTCCGTGGAACACGGTAAGCCACTTTCCTTTTTATCATTAAAAATTCGCACTGACAATGCTCAGAGGAGGTGAAGGCAACCACGAGGAACCTTACCGCCTGTACAACGCGGACGTCTTTGAATACGAATTGAACAGCCCTATGACTCTGTACGGTTCTATCCCGTTGATGCAGGCGCACCGCGCGGACTCGACCGTTGGCGTCTTCTGGCTTAACGCTGCAGAAACCTGGATCGACATTGTCAAGTCAAAGACTGAGACCCAGACCCATTGGTTCTCCGAGGCTGGTCAGCTGGATGTCTTTGTGTTCTTGGGCCCGTCGCCCAGCGAAATCAGCAAGAAGTATGGCGAGCTGACGGGGTACACTGCGCTCCCTCAGCAGTTTGCCATCGCCTACCACCAGTGCCGCTGGAACTATGTCACTGACGAGGACGTCAAGGAGGTCGACCGGAACTTTGACAAGTACCAGATTCCGTACGATGTCATTTGGCTCGACATTGAGTACCTTGATGACCGCAAGTACTTCACTTGGGATCCCCTGACTTTCCCCAACCCGATTGGCATGGAAGAGCAGCTGGACGAGTCTGAGCGAAAGCTTGTAGTTATCATTGACCCGCACATCAAGAACCAGGACAAGTTCGAGATTTCAAAAGAGCTAACGAGCAAAGACCTAGCTGCGAAGAACAAGGATGGGAATATCTACGAGGGTTGGTGCTGGCCTGGATCTTCCAACTGGGTCGACTGCTTCAACCCCGCGGCCATTAAATGGTGGATTAGTCTGTTCAAGTATGACAGGTTCAAGGGAACGCTTCCCAACGTCTTTATCTGGAACGATATGAACGAGCCCTCGGTCTTCAACGGGCCAGAGACCACCATGCCCAAGGACAATCTGCACCACGGCAACTGGGAGCATCGTGATGTTCACAACGTCAACGGCATCACCTTTGTTAATGCTACGTACCAGGCGATGCTGGAGCGCAAGAAGGGTGAGATTCGCAGGCCTTTCATCCTGACACGGTCATTCTATGCCGGTGCCCAGCGCACGTCTGCTATGTGGACCGGAGACAATCAGGCTACCTGGGAGCACCTGGCAGCGTCCCTCCCTATGGTGCTCAACAATGGTATCTCTGGTTACCCATTCGCCGGCGCCGATGTTGGTGGATTCTTCCATAACCCGAGCAAGGAGCTTCTGACCCGGTGGTACCAAACTGGCATTTGGTATCCGTTCTTCCGTGCCCACGCGCACATTGACACTCGCCGCCGTGAGCCGTACCTGGCCCAGGAGCCATTCCGGTCGATCATTACAGAGGCTATCCGCATGCGATACCAGCTACTCCCTGCGTGGTACACGGCCTTCCACGAAGCGTCGGTCAACGGCACTCCAATTGTACGGCCTCAGTTCTACGTCCACCCGACTGATGCCGCAGGCTTCGACATTGATGACCAGCTCTACCTTGGATCCACCGGTATCCTTGCGAAGCCGGTTGTGTCTGAGGAGGCGACAACTGCCGACATTTACATTGCCGACGATGAGAAGTACTTTGACTACTACGACTACACTCTCTACCAAGGAGCAGGGAAGAGACACTCCGTCCCGGCTCCCATGGAGAAGGTTCCGGTGTTAATGCAGGGTGGACATGTCATCCCTCGAAAGGACCGCCCACGCCGTAGCAGCAGTCTGATGAAGTACGACCCCTACACGCTGGTAGTGGTTCTCGACAAGGACGGACATGCTGAGGGCACGTTGTACGTCGATGATGGCGAGACGTTCGACTACCAGCGTGGAGGATATCTCCACCGCCGCTTCCGCTTCGACGGTGGTTCGCTTGTGTCGGAGGATATTGCGACACAGGGCCCTCAGACGGCGGCGTACCTCAAGACCATCGCCAGTGTTCGGATCGAAAGAGTCGTCGTGATCGATGCTCCAAAGGAGTGGCAGGACAGGACCACGGTGACCGTGATGGAGGACGGGGCCAAGGCATCGTCGTCTGCGCCCTTGGAGTACCACCTCCATGACGCCGGCAAAGCTCCGTACGCGGTGGTGAAGAACCCCAGTATTGGCATTTCCAAGACCTGGCGGATTGAGTTTTAGTTTAGCATCTTGAACACTTGGGTAGATTATAGATAGATGCATATTGCTTTCCAGAGAGAAACCCGAAGTATTAAGGTTGAGTTCATCACACGACCCTTGACCCTTTCCTAGCAGAAATCAGGACTAGCGAGATTGGCGCAAATTAGCGGCCGATGGGACCACGAATCGGGTTAAGTGAAGCCAATGGAAGGCTTGTTTTTGTTGGGGAGATCAGCACTCGCCAGCCGCTGACTCAGCGGCGCGCAAAAAAAGAAAGCAGCTCGCGCTTGCCAGCACGTTTGCGGACGATTACTTTCTTACTTCTCAGGAGTCAAGCTCGAGTCAAGGTCACGATCGCTGGTTTCGTCTGATCTTGTTTTGCGTCGTTAAATCAGTGCATTTACCATTGGTTCGCCGTTCTTCAGCTTTGATTCCAACCTCCGCCGTCCCCATCTTCCGCCCCTGAGCCTCACGATCGGAGTCGACTCACGCGCACCCTTCAATCTACGAGTTTCGGGATCAAACACAATGATGTATATTGTGTCACAGCTCCTCGAATATGGAGCGCCACTATTGTGGGTGTTCTTCGCGATGAAACCCCGGTCGCAACGATTGTGCTGACATGGGCCCGGAATAGCCTCGTCACGTCCCCCTTAACCTCATACACGGACCAGATCCTCAGCATACACCGAAGCAGGAGCTCGGCTGGATTTTCGCTCGATATTCCTCTGATTATGCTGGTTGCGTCGATTCTGAAGTAAGCTGTGCGGTTCGAAGAATACAACGCCAACGCTGACAGCCCAGGGTCTTCTACTGGTTCGGCGACCATTACTCCCTCACGCTCCTTGCGCAAGCCGTTATCATGATCGGTGTTCAACTCGTGCTGCTGAAAGTTGCCTTGGATAACCGGCCGGCTCCGGGGCAGAGGAGCGGGGTGGAGCATATCCCGTTCAGCGATGCGAATGGAGACAGGGGATTCGCGAGGCCTTATGATTTCTGGCAGTGGAAGAATGCTAAGCCGTACGATTGGCCCCTCCCATACAGCGTACTAGTACTGACAGCTGCAGTTACTGGATGTTCCTTGCCTACTTCACCGGAGCCCTCACCTTCGTCCACATTTGCCTCCCACCGATCTCCAACACAACATTCTACATTGAATTTCTCGGATACGTCGGCCTAGCTGTCGAAGCGATTCTCCCTCTTCCGCAGGTAATCGCTAACCACCGCTCCCGTTCCTGCAAGGGGTTCCGCCTCTCTGTCGCGGCGGCGTGGATCCTCGGCGATGTGATGAAGCTGAGCTACTTTTTCTCCAGCCAGGACAGCATCCCCTGGGCCTTCCGCCTGTGCGCGATGTTCCAATGTGTCTGCGACGTCTATCTCGGTGTGCAGTTCTGGATGTACAACCAGGCGAGCTTCCATCCTAGCAGCGCGCAGGAGCGCTTGGAGAAGGAGATCCCGCTTGAGGAGAAGGATATCCGCATGACTTGATGAACTAACCTACAACTAATTGGCATGGTATTGGCATGAACGAAGCATGTAGACGGCTGGTGATAGATTTCTTTTTTTCCCTTCTTCTTTCTTTTCCCCATACTTATAGTACTATATATGCGTTTCTCCGAATCCGTGTTGTGCCGAGCCGGCGTGGACCGGTGGTGGAAGACTGCCCCGCGCGGCCGCTTTTGACCCCACCTGAAAATCATGGATGACGAACGGAGCTGTATAATAAACGCCGACTCACTAATACAACTGATGAACTTGAATCTCTCTTCCTCCTCTTCCTCCGTCAATTGAATTGAGACTGCTAATTGTACTCTCATCATGTCCGAGAAGCCCACCCTCCGCATCGGCTACGTGCCAGGTCAGTACCCCTCCTCACATCATCTCAACCAGCAGCACCTCCTCCAACACCACCTACCAGCCCACAACGTCCACATCCATACCTCTCACCAGAATCACCACTAACAAAAGAATGTAGAACACTACCTCGCTCCGCTGCACCTCTCCCTTCGCGACCCATCCTACACCACCCTCCCCTACACCCTGATCCCAACCCCGTTCCCCTCGGGAACCGGCCACATGATCACGTCACTGCGCGCCGGCGAAATCGACCTCGCAATCGGCCTGACCGAGGGCTGGGTCGCGGGGCTTGCGGGCAAATCCGCACCACCACCTCCGGACGATGGCGGATATAGGATCATCGGCCACTGGGTCGACACGCCGCTGCGGTGGGCGATTGTCACGGGCCGCGATCGCACAGCGCTCAATGGTGTCACGGACCTTGAGGGCGGGAAGGTCGGTGTGAGTAGGCTGGGCAGCGGGTCGCATGTTATGTCGTTTGTGCTTGCGGATGAGCAGAAGTGGGGTAAGGGCGGACTGGAGCCGGTAATCCTGGGCCCCTTCGGGTCGCTGAAGGAGGGCGTTACGGGTACATCCACTGGCCAAACCTCGGACGAGGCCAAAGCCGATTTCTTCATGTGGGAGCACTTCACGACGAAGCCCTCCTTCCACGCGCCGGACTCCCCGCTCAAGAAAATCGGCGAGATCTTTACGCCCTGGCCGTCGTGGCTGATCGTTGCATCTACGGCGGTGTTCCCAAACCCGGAATCCGATGAGCGTCTTGTGAAGCTCTTCGGCTTGCTTGATCGCGGGATCGAGGCGTTCCAGGGTGATCATGAGGGTGTCGTCCGCATGCTGGGCACGGGCGAGTTCGGGTGCCATTATTCGGCTGAGGATGGCAGCGAGTGGATTCGCGATGTGAGGTTTGCGAGTGGGGGGACGAGAGGCGTTAGTGCGGAGGTGCTGGGGGGTGTGGTGGATGTGCTCAAGGGGGCGGGGGTTATTGATGAGGGGGTGGATAGGGAGGGGGCTATCAAGAGGGTGACGGGCATCTCGAGAGAGTGATTCGTTCTGTGATCTGTTGATGTGACGTCCAGGATTTGGACCACCCGTGATCCGTAAGAATGTGGCAATGTATAAGACATCAAGAAGCATAATAGGTACAAAGACAACCTATATGAGTGGAGCAAATACTTGTCCTCGATCTACAGGGTTGTAACCTAACTGCTGCCAGGTAAATGGCGCGGGACATGACTCCATCCTTCCATACACTCCTACTGCCTTGGCAAATCTATAGCAAATAAAGAGGTAGCCGACCTCCATGCTTGATGAGCTTACCAGATAAACAAGAATTGAGAACGCCAACCGTCTTCCTTTGAGTATTATTGGTAAGATAGATATATATTTCATCAGTCTCGTGATACAGCACCCACATTTCTCATGCGCTTCTCCTCCCGGTCTGTTAATATTATTAGCTAGCTAGTATGCGGCCATACACATCCCATAGCTCCTGTTTGATTTTATCCATATTATTATAATTAAGCTTCACAATCATGATCATTTTCGAAACCCAAAATTAAGCCTTGACCCTCTCCCAGATCTTCTCCATCTCATCACCAACCAGCCGCTCGGCCTCCTTGTGCAGTGTCCGTGTCGAGACGGAGCGCTTCGCGATCTTGGCGGCCATGTCTTCGCGTGCAAGCTCGACTACATAGTACACCACAAGTTAGCACATCACATTCCATACCAATACTGAGACCGGATGCAAGCGAAGAACTCAAGGGAGAAGGAAAAGGAAAAAGGAAAACACATACCATGCCCATAAACGCCCGCCCTCTTCCCGCTGAACATGGCATGAGGCACGTTCGTGCTCCCATCACTGTTCGCATCGCCAATGGCAAACACACCACTCAAACTGGTCCGCATCCCCGAATAACTGCTCGTATCGATCTTTCCGTCCCCCGTCATCGCCAGGCCCAGATCATAGGGGAGACCCGAGCGCTGCGCGGTCCCGAAATTCGTCAAGAACGCATTACGGACGATGGGCTCGCCCTCGGTGAAGTCGACACGGAAGACATCGAGCTGCTGATCGTGCGCCTCGTTCTGGACTTCCCCTCCATCCTGCAGCCGCGTGAAGGAGGCGATGGTCCGGTTCTCGATACGCACGCCGTAGGCGGCAATCTGCGCGCGCCAGTCCGGGTAGCTGGCTTCGAGGGCGGCGACGTTGTCGTCGGTGTATGTGCCGTTGACGAAGGCGATGATGTCGCTGTTCAGCGTTGTTACCTCGAGCAGGCTCGACACGATGTGTCCGATCCCGCCGAGGATTCCGAACGGCTGGTCGCGGTGCTCGTAGCCGTCGCACCAGGGGCACCAGAAGATGCCCTTGCCGAAGCCCTCGACGAGTCCCGGGACGTTGGCGGGGAGGAGGTCGATTAGCCCCGTGGCGAGGACAATTTTGCGTGCGGTGTACTCGGCGCCTGTGTTGTCGGTTGTCCGGAAGAAAGTGGTGAAGTTGTTGTTCGAGACGGGGGTTATCGAGGTGATGGTTGTGTCGATGAAGGAGGCGGTGCTGTAGTTGGAGATCTGGGCGCGGGCTGCGGCGCGGAAGACTGCGGGGGGTGTTCCTGTACATGTTATGTTAAAACTAGGCTTTGGATGTGGATAAGGGCAAAGTATCTGGGGTGGTACCGTCATTGCCAATGACATCGTGCATCTCACGAGTGGGATCATTGCGGTACTGGTGCGAGTCGAAGAGAGCAGCAGTACGGCGCACACGAGAGAGCGCACTGAGGGCACTCAGCCCTGCAGGCCCACCACCGACGACAATGACATCAAAGTCCGTCTCAGGGATGGTAGCTGCCAGGGCGCCACTGGTTAGGGCCAGGGCGAGGGAGAAGAGCTTGGGGAGGATCATATCGACTCGACACAGTAGTAAGCTGGATACTAGGGCAGGAGGGCTGGCGGTGGCTGGCTGCTAAAGTCGAGCTGGTCAGTGAGCGAGGGGCGAATTTATACCTGAAGTTGTGGGAAATACGAGCTTTGCCAGCAGCTGGGCAGCTGCAGAATCGGGAGATGATGAACAGCGCGATGCATGAAGCGGCATGATCAACGTAATAGTTCATGCGGGAGGACGGGGAAGTGATCGATTCTTTCCTTCAGGGTCCCACAGTCTGCGTAGACTCTGCCTGAAGTATAACCATAACTCTATCACCAGTCTCGGATTATGAACAAGAGGAAGAGGAAGAAGAACAGAATTATATAACAAGTAGATATAATGCGTATACAAGGTAGATACTAGATGGAGAAGCGAAAATGGTAAACTCTGCATGTTTCAGCGCATGGAAGATCAGAACTCAATCCAGGGCAGATCGGCGTCGGGATCCAGCAGCGAAGGAAGCAGATGCAAGAGCTTCAGTGGATCGACCCTCGGATCGCCCTCCTGATCTTGGTTCTGCTGGAGCACTCCCGTCGTACTTGCAGCTGGGCTTGCATCCTGTGAGACCGATGACGGCGCTGATGTCTGTGTGGGTGCCGCTGTCCCTTCAAACACGGCAGGAAACTCCCCCTCCACCTCCAACACTGGAATATCGCTCACCTCCTGCTTCGGCCTCTGCAGAGTATTCGACCCCTTCAAGGCGGCCTTGACACCCGGCAAAAACCCCTGATTCCCATACGCCTGCGAAACATCCCACATCATGACCCCGCCGAAGCTCACAAACTTCTTCGAATACTGAATAACCGGCGCGAGCGAAGAAATAGGCAAATACCCAGTCCCCGCAGCGCCCGTGTTCGCAGGCACCCCCAGATACACCTTGACATGCGGGTTCTTGCTCTCCGAGAGCGCCCACTTGTCCCACGTCTCGAAGTTGAAGTTGCCCACGTTGTCCTGCGAGTACGCGTTGACGCCGCAGTAGTTGTTGTAGAACTGCACCCAGACCGCATCGATCGCGGCGCTCGCATCCGTGTTCAGGATATCGCGATCCGCCACGTCGGGGAACGGGCACTGTGGCGCGGCCGAGAGATAGAATTTGCGAGTGCCCCCCGTTTTGGCGGTCTCGGCGTCCGCGAGGGCGCGCATTTTCGTCGCGAACGTTCCCATGTTGCTGACTGCGGCTTCGAAGTCAAGGTCGTAACCGTCGAGAGTCGCGTTGCCGAAGGGGCGATGCGCTTGACTGGAGGCGCCTGCTGCAGGTGGAGGGCCGAATGTCGCCCATATTAGATCTGCACCTGCTTCGGCTGCTGCTGCTGAGGTGAACCCGCCTTCGCTGTAGGTGGCGCCACCGAGGGATAGCAGGATTGTTTTGTTCTTCGATTGGCACTGCGTGATGTCCGTTCTGTTTTCACGGTTAGCACATATCCTTTCATTCATGGATGGAGGAAGATGCACCCGATCTCTGGACAATTCTTCAGATTCGTCCCCGGGAACGTCTCGCACCCCCCGCTCGCCGAGGCAAAGTCCATCTCCGGGGCGCCACCGGGGCCGTTGACTGTTATTAGGAAGGCGAGTATTATGACCTGTTGAAAGATTATTCTCCCATCAGCAACTCACGCTCGCGGTCAAAGGGATAAGCTAGAACGCACATCGATATTCGGGTCTAGAGGTAACATGTTAGCATATATACCCTCTTATTCGCAGCGGGTATACACTCCCAAGAGGGAGACTACTATGGAGACGTACCATCACAGTAATACCCCAACCGCTGCTGCGCAAGATCCCCTGTCCCGCGGAAGGAATTCTGACCTGTACAGACAGATCCAGATCCAAGTCAGCATGCTTCCATAGTTATCATTTGCACAGGTTGCGGAACTGACCCCAGTAAACAGCCACCGTCGAGTTGGACGTCAAGTCGAGACCAGCGTAGACACCCTGCAGCACAGCGAATGCGCTGAACAGGCTGAGAGCTCGGCGGAGGAGGGACATTTTCGTTGTTTCTATACAACCCTATATCCAACTAGAGATCCGAACCGAGATCTTCAAAGCGAGGGCGAAAGTGGCGAAATGGCGACACGACACAACACGACAAATCGATAAAGAATAAGACAAGAATAGAACTCAACGAGAAGGGAAAGGAAGAGAAGGGGGGATCCTTTTGAACAAGCGCTCCATGTTTTGATTTTGCTCATGCATTCCAGATACCCAGGGCGGGGACTGTCAGATTAGATCAACGGTTCGCCCGAGCGTACGTAGACCGAAGGTCTGGAATGTTAATCCAGAGTGTGAGTGATTACGCTGTTGAGTTAGGTAGAAGCATTCCAACATTCTTCGTACCTGAGCGGTTGTTAGGGCTCTCCCCCTTTTCCCCGCTCGACGAGCCTGGATCAGTTAAAAGTTGGGATGGGAGGATCGAGGCCTGTCTGGCCTTGGTGCGGAGGGAATGTGTCGCATTCCGTAGCTTACATATTGATCGAAGACCATCACATCGAGTGATGAGTTATGTATGTAGACAGGAGAGGCGGTGCACTCGCAGAAGAAAAAACGCATCCACCCATTCCATTAGCTAAAACTAGCGATCCCAGATATCAAAACGTAGCAGTGTATCGCTATACACATGTCCCAATGAACCGAACAAAAACGGACATACTTCCATCACGCAACTACCGACACTCTCCTCGCTCCGTCCTCTCCGTTCTCTCTCTCCTGGGCACTCCCAACCCAGTAGCCGTGGCTTACTCAACATCCTCCTCCTCCTTACTCGTAGCAAGGAAGAACTTGCCCTTTGGCTGTCCAGGCTGCTCATATTCAACCGTCAGCCGTGAGAGATGGCCGAGCAAGTTCTCGATCTTGAGATCGCCCTTGTCGCGCTTCGCGCGGCCCAGGTTCTCCAGCCACTTGAACTTGTTGAGCATGAAGTACACGAGGGCGATTACGATCTCCACGCCGAGCGAGTAGCCCCACACGCGGACGACGGTGACGATGTCCGTCCAGCCGTTGGTCGTCTCGACGAACGAGGTCGCCGGGTTCGTCGGCATGGTCTGGTTACTGAACCAGCCGAACAGGCAGAAGATTGTGGCGAGGATGTCGACGCCCAGGATGGCGGCGACGAGGTGGACTGACGGCCAGGTGTCCATCCCCCGGGTCACGAAGATGAGCCAGTTTTCTGTTAGGGCCACTTCGAGGAATAGCACTTCTTGGATTGAGCCCCAGTTTTGGATGATTCCTCCAGAGGGGAGGAACATGGAGCCGCGAACGACCCATGTGCCGAGGGCGAGCAGAACGCCGAGGAGGACTGAAATGAACCAGATCTTTGGGAGTTGCCATTCAACTGGACGAAGCTCGAACGAGGCATTGTCGTAGGCGACTGCAACGGTTGCAAGATCGGCGAAGAGCGCGAGGAAAACAACCAGTTCGACGCGGATGCTCTCGTTTATAATGATCATCGAGGTCACGAGGTAGATTTCCAGGTGCAGACAAAGGGCAATTCGATATTGGATGTATGCCTTCATTCGGTGGAAAATCTGGCGCGCCATTTTGATCGAGTCAATGATTGTTGACAAGCCGGGCTCCAAGAAGACAATGTCTGATGCTGATTGCGCTGCTTCCGAGGCTCCTTCAACTGCGATACCGCAATCTGCTCTCTTCAATGACGGCGCATCGTTCACGCCATCTCCAGTCATTGCAGTGAGATGGCCTCGTTCTTGCAACATCTGCACAACCTGATATTTGTGCTCTGGAAACACCTCTGCAAAGCCGTCTGCCTTTTCAACCAAGTCACCGGCCATGGCTCCGCTCAACCCGCCATGAATCAACTTGTCAGAGTTATAAACTTTCGTCCCAAGCGCTAGCATCTTGCAGGTCTCTTTTGCAATCGCTAATGCATCACCTGTAAGCATCTTCACGCTGATTCCCAGATTCTGCGCCTCGCGAATCGTATGCGCTGTATCTTCGCGTGGAGGATCAAACATAGGTAGCATTCCCAAGAGCGTCCAGGGTTCTCCTTCCCGTTGAACAGCAACACCCAAGGAACGGAAGCCTCTGTGGGCGAATTCCTGTGCTTTGGCCTTGTAGAGGTCGGAGGTCTCCTTGGAACACTCGCTGAGCTGAAGAACTGCCTTTGGCGCTCCCTTTGTGCAGGTGTACCGGACGCCATCGCAAGTGACTACTGACACGATCCGTTTGGATACCGGATCAAATGGTGTGAACTTCTCTGTGATCCACCCCCTCCGGAGGATTTCGCGTGCTCGGGGATATGCCCGAAGCGTAAGGACGGTCACCTTGTCAATAGGATCAAGCGAGTCAATGTTATGCGAGGAGGCAAGAGCCGCTACAGCGAAGAGCCAGTCAATATCGACCCCTTCGGCCACATACGGGTCACGAATGCTCAGTTTATTCGCAGTCAGTGTACCGGTTTTGTCGGAACATAAAATATCAACGCCCTAAGAAAGTCAGCACTTGGTCGACCCCTTTATAGGTGGAACGTACAGCAAGAGATTCAATGGCCGTCAGCTTCTGTACGATGGCCTTCTTCTTTGCCAAGTATGCTGCTCCCACAGCCATTGTAGTCGTCGTAACGACGGGAAGACCGACAGGAACACCGATAATCAGCAGAGACAATGTGTAATGCAAGAGTGTCTGCTGGCGCGGCGAGGCAATGGGAAGATGTCGGAAGAAGCCACCGATCCATGCGGCCAAGATCCAAGCCATGACAAGGATCAGCAAGGATGTACCGATATTGTCCATGACGATTTCGAAATGTCCTGCTCCCTTTGCAGCTTGCACCATGCTTGCCGTGCGGCCCACGAACGAGGTCTTCGCAGTAGTCTGGACGATAGCATATGCCTTGCCGCGCTTGCAGCCGGTCGTGTAGTAGATCATCCCGCCCATGTAGCGATCCACCGCGAGCGACTCTCCTGTAATCGCAGAGTGATCACACGCCAGGATCGGGTAGCCTCGCTTTCTAGCTGGCTTCTTCTGTTCAGCTTCTTTCTCCTTGCCATCTCCTCCCTCCGGCTCATCCTCAATATCGGATTCAGAGGTACTGCTGAGATCGCCGTGCTCCAGCATCGTCTTATATTCCTCAAAGCCATTGGGGTCTTTAAAGTCGCAAACGACTTTGGAATCGGCAGGAACGACCTGGCCGTCTGCGACAATGACCTGCTTGTCTTAGTATCTGGCTTGAAAATCTGGGGCAGTGCACACCTACCACGTCTCCAGGCACTAGCTCTCGAGCAAGAATCTCATGCTCTTGGCCGTCACGAATAACATGTGCTCTCATTGCAATGTCTCCTTTGAGACTGGCGACAACATCGGCGGCTTGTTTCTCTTGATACCAACCAACGGCGGCGTTCAAACACAGGATTCCAATGATGACACCAAAATCAATCCAATCTTCCAAACCCGCAGCGAGAAGGACAGCAAGTTCCATAACTAGACTCATTAATATGTGCATGTATAGAATCGGCATGATGCTTGCTTACCGTAGAGAATCGGCCCCCGGAAGTATGAGAGGACCTTAGCGATAGGATTCTCCTTCTCAGAAACAAGCTCATTCCACCCCGACCGTCGACGTCTGTTCGGAACCTCGGTGCTAGGCAGGCCCTGCCTGATGTCCGTAATAAGCCATTCATCAGGGAACTTGCCGGGCTCCTGTTCCTGAACCTGCACACGGACCCTGCGCTTCTTCCATGGCGCGTACCAAATCCTCCGTTCTTCAAAACCTTCCTCGCCTTCTTCCTCGCCCCTCTCGCGGAAGGTCGAGATGTACTTGACGAGCTTGCCATATTCATCTAAGCTGGACCAGTCTTCCTTTGTCGACGAGCGGGATACGCGCCTGGAGGCCCGTCGCTCGCCGGCTCGCTCGCTTCGCTCGCCGCGCTCTGTGTCGCCCCTCTCGCCAGAGAACGAAATCCGACCTGGTGCTCCCGGTGCGGCGCCTGCTCCGCCTACGGTTAGATTGGCATTGCCAGAGGCACCCGCGGGCTCAGCCATGTTGGCGAATGCAGATATTCTGTAGGAAGAATCGTAATGTCCCTTGTATTTTCGGTATCAACGCCAAGTAGTCGCTGGCAGAGGGCTGCCTTCATGGAGGAAAAAGGCAGACCGATGAGACGAGAACTCTCATCTCGGCATCTCAAGCCGGGCTGTGACGTAGTAGAGTCGAGTAAGCTTCCGGAGGAAGCGTATGATAGTTGCTATTATTGAGTTCGCAGCCGCGTTCGCCTCGCGGAGGCCGCCGTAGCTACGACTGGGATAGGGAAGTGCATGGTCAATCCGAGCCATTCGCTGACACAATGACTGATATCCCCAAATGTCTTGACGTACGAGACGTCAATATTCCAAACAAGCATGAGGAGGTGTGAAACAATATTCCTCATTTGGCTGTGTGTCGGCCGTAAAAGCTAATCACCTCTGGTAATGCTCATCAGCACATTCCGCTTGCAGGAGTCGTCAAGTCCCATGGAACAGATAGACTTTCGGGAGGAACAATCTAGGCAAATAGAGAGACATCTTGCGAGAAGCTTCTGAGATTTTATTTGCAGAAGCAGGACCCAGTGCGGCCTGTGAAACTTTCCCGGTGGTTCCGGCAGCGAGATCAGATGCGACGTTGAGCGGACGGACGTAACAGATTCATCATAAACAACACAAAACGTGGCGTTTCATCGCCGTTTATCAGTATTACATCAATTGTTTCTTGTTCAAATCGGATCCATGTGTTTTACCGACAGAGAAGCGAAGCGGAAGTGTTGGGGAGATGGGAGAGAGAAAGTGGGAGAAGGAGAAAAGGGTTGAATTTGACTTTGGATGCCGTCACTACCGATAGCATAGTAAATAACTAACAGTTTATATGAAAGATAGAGCGGCCACTTCGTTTGACATCTCCCTTTGTCCAGACCAACAGTTCGCAACCATGAAAATATATAATCCTCAGAAACCACATGTCTCAAGCAATGTCCCGAGCCCCTCATCTCTATCAATATTCCCCTCGAATAGACGGACTTTGGCTTCTACTAGAAGGGTTACCTGATTGCGGTATTGGGGGTAGTAGGTGAAGTTCTTCTCCAAAATCGCACGACTGACGTAGTCAACGATTTTGATGCCAGGATTCTGGGTGTCAACACGCATGAAGCAGTATCAGTCCCAAATCGGCCATACTTCATACTACACGTCAGGTATCGAACTGGTGTCATGGCACCTTTTTGGTCGACTCAGAACAAGTCTTACAAGCAGGTAATGCCACCTACTGATATCACAATTCGAGGGTCATCCTCTAGGCGCGGCGATTTTTTCTCCCACCTGGCGGTTGGCAGGGTAAAGCCAGAGAGGATTATTCCTGGCATACTTTTCATAGGTTAACCAGGAATTATCCTCACCTAAGCTACTCTTCCGTGGCTCTAAATTCCCGAGTTGTCCGTGTTCAGTTTCTTCTGTCCTTCAAACTCCTCCGTGATTACCATTTGTAGATTTCTCGCCGATGAGCAGTCTTTTCATCAATAGCATGAGACCACCTGACCACAATGAGGGACTTGGCCCGCCACACTCGGTAGACCTTCGAAGCTATTTAGACAAGAGAGGGTTAATGATCCGTGTCCTTCACTAGTATGATATGTGACATCAACTGCATATAGCATAGCCAGGTCTGAATACCGAGGACGTAGGATCAGGTATAACGAGGACGAGACCACCAAGCAAAACCAGAGTCACCGACCAACTAGAGCAAAATATGTCTGAGGAGGACTTTTTTTTTTATTCGGCAAGGACTGGACCCTCCCATAAGACGTGAGAAACGAAAGTGCTCATTTTGTCGAGGGCGACGGGAAGTTCGGGGTCGTATGCTGTCCAGCATGAAATTGGGCCATCTACGGCATCGAGCAATGCTGCGTCAAATAAAAAGAGTTGGATGACGCCAGTGACGAGAAAGTACTCAGTCATGTTTCCGCGAGCATTGAATACATTCTGAGTCAACCTTAGAAGATCTACCCACTCGTAATGCCTAGGGCATACTGACAACGGCAAAATACTCAATAGCAGCTGTAGGCCATTAACATAAGATAGACCGTGGCTGCCACTGCTTGCGTTTCTGCAGTCGTCCCTATGTTAAGGTCACGAAAACGAGCCGTATTATCATCACTAACGTCTCCACATCATTTGTCTGATTAAACGATTCACGCTTCTATTTTGTTTCTCCTGTTGGAAGAGTAGCGAGAGACCCAAAACCAGCTTTTATAGTGATCGGGAAATTTTTAGCGCGGGGACCGTTCCCACTATCCAGATAATATAGTTAGGGCAAGTGGACTAATTGTATGACTGGCAAGCACAGCACCCCCACCCGCACCCAAACTTGTAATGGTTGTTTCAGAAAGATCGATTTTGCAGGTTTGTTCTCGAGTTACAAACGGTATTTGCTTTGCTGTCAAGTTTGATGGAATTGTTCTCCACGAGGGTGGTTCCATGAACGCCCCGGCCCTTATGCCCTCTCCTTGGGCTGCGCGGCCCTGCAGCAGTGCATACATCTGTTCCTTCTGTGGCCTAGACAGCGTCTGCTTATCTTGCGACAAATAGCAGCGTTTATCCCTGGAGACTATCCTCGGGTAAAATAACATCGGTGGGCGAGTCCTAGCAAAACCTAGTAGTTACCGTTTGTTGTTATGATGAACATTCTCCTAGTGCAGCTTTGCGTAGGATTCTGAGAACCCAACTTCCAGAATGCCGCTGCGTCCAGGTACATAGCTGTTCGTTGACAGGTACCTAGGCCACTGGAGAATTGTAGGGATCAATGTTTGATGCCTCGAGGGAGGTTTCCATAGAGTGGACAGATGGAAAGACCAGAACACGGATTATCAGGCGCCCTGTTTAGCATATGCCCGGACGCTACTATTGATAGATAAGCAGCCTTAAAGCGCTAATGCCTGCAGATGAAAGCCACGCCGAGCGGGAAGCCCAACAGCAGTGGGCTGGGCTGAGGGGAGGCGAGAGTAACTGGTCAATTTCAAATCAACGTCTATGTAGGAACTTGGGAAAGCCGAAAGAAGGTAAGAGTGAGGGGTTCGACGGGGCAAGGACAAGGATAAGGAGGCTTTATATAGAGTCGTCGAAGCCTAATTCACGTCCTTGAGAATAGCGCTATTCACAAGCATGGGTGAAGCTTAAATGGTTCGGGCGGGCCTAAGGGAATCACAAGGTGAAGATGCATGCATATATGTTTGATAATAGCTGGCCATTCACCTGCTCACTATGCTAAATGGTGTTGTGTCCTAGCTGTGGATGAGGGAGTTAACAGGGGGTATGGTTGGCGTGTTGGCTAGTGGAAGGTGGATTAGAAGTAGGGAGAGGAATGTGGGATATATGTACTCCGTAGTTAGGAGTTTATTTCTTCGTTTTTTTCTCTTTTGTCTTTGCACTGAACTCATAGAGCGCGGGCAATCTCGACACACGAGCTCGTGCTTGTGGTTGTTTATCTACATTCAACCTAGAGTGCTCTGATAGGATTACCCTACGGATACCCTGAAACGAATAAGAAAATGTCCCATTGCAGTTTGTTGAGGTGTATTGAAAGCTACTACCCAGTCTAGGTTAGATTAAAATAAAGTAGAAAACTTTTGTTGTTTAAAAGTACTGATTACACAAGTGCGCGTGCCGTCAAGTTCCTCCGTCTCTTACTACCTGCGCCCTACAACTCCGTCTTTGGCACATACCATTGCTCCTCAATCCGCATCCACGGCTCCACCAATTCAAGCCAGTACTCGATGGCTCTATATTCGTGCCACTGCGCCTTCACATTTCCTCCAGACACCCTTGCGCCCTTTCTCGCCATTAGATGGTCTACCAAGTCAAAATGCTCGGGAACGAAGACAAGGTCGAAGGAATCAGCCGACGACCGAGCGAACCGGGATTCGAATAAGCCCTGGAGAGCCTTAAAGGTCGGGGAGAATTTGAGTAACCGGCTAACCACCAAGACCTCGTGCTGGAGAACACGCGAGACGGCCGTGCTCTTGCCACCCGCGTCTGCGTCCGTGTCTGTATCCCTGAGTTTGACCTGAGTCGTTGTGGCTACAGGCAGTATATAATGGTCCAGGAACGTATCACGCAGTTGCCGAAAACGCAGCTGATCTGCGTGGTGTACAACCGCGGGATCGAATCGGATCGCTGTGGCTCTGATGGAGGACCCATCTGCAGGCCCGTTTGGGTCTGCGAGATGGTCGTACCTGCCCTCCAGGATGAGTATGAAGCGTACGTATGGCTGGCAGACGAGCATCTTCTGCCATGAGGCGTTGCTTCGGTCCCATTCTGCTAGGTCGAATCGTCGATCCGGGGATAGGGTGAGCGAACGAATCAGGAAGGGGTTTAGGGAGCGCGTCTTGCTGATGAGCGGGCATGTGATGGCTGGTTTGTAGTAGAGCTTCACTTGCAGGGCCGGGGATGATTGAATGAGGCCTCTCCAGGAGCGGCAGACCGTTTGCACTTTGAGCAAGGTGCGGTAATCGGTTTCAAGGAGGATGCTGGTGAGTATTTCTGGAAGGCGGAGGGCTCTGTGGGGTGCTGGGGTGGATTCCGCCATATTTGTGACGATGGACTGATAAAGAAGAAGGTGCCCGACGTCTGTCAAGATGCAAAGGCGGGAACGAACTTCGATTCAGAAAACGACATTGCCGCCATGCTGAAATTGCGTCTGTGTAGGTTTCGTGGCCCTATAAACTCTGATATCTAAACGATAGGACCGGACCAACTCCTCCGCCAACCTACTGAAACTTAACATGGTGCACCTCAAACCCGCCAATCGTCCCAAGCACTGCTTTCCCACTCTCCTTGACAATATCGCTCTGCGCTGCCTCTGCACGCGCCTCAAGAGAGGTCCATGAGATGGCCGCATACTGCGCCTTTCCCTTTCCATTCTCCGCAAACGCAAGTTCCTCAACTACAGCCCCGCGCACCGAACCAAGACACGCCTCGGACTTGGCTCCCGTAGCCAGTGCGTTCGTGACAGCTTCTTCGAAACCCTCGCCGACGAGATAGAACGTCGCGAGTTCGACGACGGGATCACCGAGAATCTTGTTGACGGCATCGGTGTCGATTTGGAGATGGAAGATCTCGGGCGGCGCGGCGATGAGTGGAGTCAGCCCCGCGAAGAGCTCCTGGTAGTCGGCGCCGGATTGCGTGAACGCGATGTGGTAGCTTATGTCGTCCCAGTCTGGATCAGGTTGGTTAACAAAAAAACAGCTACTATACTATATTTATATGTTGAAGGAAGGGAAGGGAGTGCCGCACTAATCATCAGCTGGACCTTGCTCGGGTCCTCCTCCCAGCGACCCCATTTCAGACGGCGGAAGCCCTCCTGTCTGGCGATAATCCCGAAGAGGCCCTCGGCTGAGCCCTCGACGTCTGCGTCAGGCTTGACGGTGAGGATGACGACTTCGGTGACGGGGGTTGACATGTTGCACGGCTTGTTGGTTAGATTGTAAGAATGACTGTGGCACGGCAAGCTTGCAGTTAGATTTTTTGTGAGATTAGGCCAGCGCAAGAGCGGGGCAACGCCTTATATACGCACGATCACGAAGGTCCAGAGCTGAGATGTCGGGCCTGAATCCTTTGATTGAGCTTGGCAGGATTTCTCGACGTGCGAAGCTGAGGTCATGGGCGATGATGATTTGCGGGGCAGCCCCTCCAAGACGGGTGGAGAGTGAAGACCCCGCCCGGTAGACTTGTGGATAGGGCTGCCCATATGCATGTGAAGCTGCATGTGGATGCCATGCAAGCCCGACTTCGCGAGGATCCCTCGCACTAGATGCCACACGGACTCTGTCTTTGGTAGAGCGAGTTCGATCCCAACATCATCTTCTTGCATGCTACACGGGTTACTCGAGCAGTCATGCTTATGGGGTCAATATTTAGCATAGTACTGTTTTCCGCCGGTTTACCAAAGCCAAAGTGATATCAGTTCTTGTCTTGTCATCGGGCGTATAAAATAGCTAAGAAGACGAGAACACGGTCATGTCAACCACTTGAGAGAAAGGGCGTTTCAATTTTCCTAGAGAGGGAGTTTATGACACACGCGTAAGAGCGATTGTCTCGAGCTTTGCCAAGTATCAAGCAAAAATGATCCTCTTGCCTGAAGTCAGGTATATCTCGTCCGGGTTAACTTCGCTAATGACGCCCGCTTTGACCTTGGCCTTTGGTGGATGTTAGCGCGCGAAAAAAAGTCTCCGTTAGGGCAGGCCCAGAGGCTTTGATCCAACGTGTTGTAACATGGTCTGAAGTAAGGACTAAATGGGATATTACAGGGCAGCTGAGCTTTCACCCCTGCTTTTCATATGCCTCTGGCAGTATTGGGGAACCTGCGGCAAAGGAAATGGAACAGTTGCAGCATTGTGTATTTCCGGCCTTCCTGGCCCTCCTGGAACTCTCAGGCCTCTAAAGGGAAGGAAAACGCGACTATGAGGACGATGGTAGCTGGGAGATCTCAACATGTTCTCTTCAATGCGACATCACTTCATGTCGCTAGCACAGCGAGCGTTTTTCTAGGACATTCTGCGCATCTCTGGAATCAGAGGTGGGGTTGCAAACGCAATTGACCGTGAGTTTGCTCCCAAGCCCCTGATTCTTCACTCGGGCTATAACCGACAGCCTGTCTATACCTTTTATAGTCAAAGCATCCGACTACATAGTGCTGAATGTCCTTGGTTGCCCAAGAGAGACCAGCAAACATGTCCAGCGGTTCTCTCGATATACACGGTTCTAGAAGTGATTTGGTTTACATTTTCTCCTTTGTATCATGCTGTATCAGAAGAGCCGCCAGAATCTTCTTGTACTTTTTTTTTGTTTAGTTCTCGGGCCTCCCCAAGCCTGTGACCAAGTTTTCACGCAGCCCCCAAACCCAAGACGCTGCCCCGCACGTGTAGCCGCTTAGACCTTGTCAGAGAGAGCGAGAACCCGCTTTAGCCCTGGTGTCTGTTCCCACGGTCGTGAGTCATGTCTGCATACAAGGAGGTTCACCCAGACGATGGAGACGCAGGGCGAGCTGATCCTCTACGAGACCTAGAATCCCAAGCCGGGGCGCAATGGGGCCCTTCATTCTCCAGGAAGACGACGGATCGTCCCAGCAAGTGTACATCTCAAATATTGAGAGTCTCGAGATATGCCACCCCCTCCCTCCCCTGCATCTGCGCCGACTGTCAGAAGGAGTGGTACACCCCTGAGGAACAGCGCAACCCTGCGCGTTCGTACCGCCGCAGGCTTACCGACATTGAGACTGAGCGCAGGGTGTGTGCCTCTTTGACGCAGATTCTCGACCGCCTCTCTGCGTTATCAAAGTATCTTGACGGTTTTGCCGATGTGATTTTGAGGCGATGGGACAAGCGCAGCCGAGCAAAGCGCGAGGAACTTTTGAAGCACGCCGCGTCGGACCTTTCAGAGGAATAATGGCTACTGCCACGGTATACATACTCTCAGGAGAGGATGCTCATCCACGAACGATCGGAGAAGCGCAGACGTCAGCTTCTCCTTCCATGGTTGAATGTGGAGGTCCTCAAGAGTAATCCATCTGTCCTCTTTGCGCTGCTGCATTACAGGGTTGCCTATGCTTCCCACTACTGGGCGGCGTTTGATAGCGCCCAGCTCACTCTTAGCTGGGAAGCTGGGCACTTTAACATCGATTTCTCAGACAAGTGCGTCGTCATGCATGGGCCACGGTATGGGACGCTTGTTCGCTGGGAAAGGGAAGCCGCTCACCGAGCTGATCTGTTGGGGTTTCCGCGCGCGATCCTGGTACTAGAAGCACAAGCATACCTTATGGGCGTGCTCAGCAGCATTGTGGAGTATATCCTGGACGGTGTAGATCACACCCTACCGTCTCGAACCCAAAAATGGAAGCAGTTAATCGCCAACGCCGCGTTTCGACAGACTGGAGTCGTTGAATCCGGGTCTCGCTACACACACCAGCCCTTCTCACCACCACCTGACCTAAACAGTGACTACCTCCTTTCCCTCGCCCGAACTAGGCGAGAGGCGACCGGGGATCACCTCAGGTACCTGCAGTGTGATATTCCATATCTGCGGGGGTATATGAAAATTTTTAAAAAGGGCTCGGACTCTCAAAAGAGCGTCTTGCTCGCGAGCTGCATGTGCTTCGAGGAACTGCTGCCGGCACGTCCCCGGAATGCAGAAACACTGAAGCCTTAAACGCGACAATAATGGCAAATCACCCGACGTAATCGGTAAGCTGCAATGAATAACCCCCACCAATACGCAGGAATCCCTGACCAACGACATGCTCGATTGGTACCTTGTGTAGATGCTGGGCCAACCCGACAACCAAACAATGTTTGACTATTCGATGCTATTCGTGATGCTGCATGATCATCTGGCTAAAAACCCAGCTGAACGACACAGGCTTGACGAGCTCGTCTACCAGGTGCTTTCTGATCTCTCGACGTGCCATGAAATGCCCATGGCTGTTCGACTCCACCGGCCGCAGAATGCAGCGCGCACGCTAACAGAGACCGAAACGTTGGAGGAACGTCCCGCTTGGAAATGGTACCACTCTCGCCGGGGTAACTTCCAGCACCCTGGATTGCTTCGCGACATGGACGGTGATCTGATCACAGATCTCTACCTCGCAAAGCCCCCAGCAGGTCTCAAGCTCGTGGCAGCAGCCCGGATCGCGCAGAGTCGTGCCCCGCAGCACTCGGCTGTTGAGAGGTTCTGGGCAAGGATGAGAGACTGGATTGCCGCAGACTTTCGGGGCTCGGATTTCAGCGCAGCAGAGATTGAGCGTCTCCTGCAGGTCGCGTCGGCGCACCTCGATAGTGAATATCCGGAAGAGAGAAAACGAGAAGACGAGGCTGCATTGCCAGAAGCAATAAATCAAGCAGACACTCCGCAACCCCCTGCGAGTTTTCCCAGCGCAGTTGAATCCTATTCCCGGCCAAAGTCTGTCGTACCCCCGCGCAGCCAGCTTGCCAAGGCAGGGACCGAATCCGAGAAATCACTCGATGCCACCCATTTACCAACGCAGCACAACAACTCGGCAACTCTGCAAACGGCACACGCTCAGACTTTGAACCAGGAAGCAGCCAAGCTGGCTACAATCCAAGTCTCAAAACAACCACTCGAAGTCCTCCTGCTGATGTTCCCGGGAAAACATGACGGCGATACTGTTGGCGGACGACGTTTGTCCACGCCATGGTCGATGCCGGGTTTACGGCCCAAAATAGTGGCGGCTCAGCGGTTGCGTTCACGTCGAGCACGTCAGACAACACCTCGCACAGAAGCGGCGGCGGTAGGATTGTCTTCCACAAACCGCATCCCGTTCCCAAGATCGATCCGATCTTGTTGCGGGCTATGGGCAAGAGGATAGCAAGGTGATTTGGTTGGTGACGGGGGCTATTCGCTACCTCTACTGCTCCTGCTGCTCCTGCTGCTGCTGCCGCGATGATAGCAGGCAGTGCATAGTATTTCCCTTTCTAGTGTTTGATTGCAGCACGTCACGACCAGAAATGGGTTAATTTGATTGATATGTGTGGAAAGTCCTGAGTACATCTAACCAGTCTTGTTTGGAAAGGAACAAATTCGTCTCCATACATACATGATCGCATATATTTTTTATCGCGGGGTGTGAGGTGATGGATTCGGAAAAACAGGAGGGTGTTCTTCGGTGGTTGGATGTTGTGTTTGAGTCGTGTAAGATTAAGGCGGTGCAGGTTATGAGGGAGGTTATGAGGAGGAGGAGGTAGGATGCGGGGAAGCGGGATTGGGAGAGAAAGGGGACGAGAGAGGAGGGGAAAGGGGTGTTGTTGTGAAAGAGGAAGTGGTTTGGCCGATGTTTTGTTGATGAGTCAAATCATCTCTCGACCTGCACTCATCTATTTACACTTTGCGGTCTAGGAGGAATGGTACTGGCGTTACAGCGCATGGTGAATAAGATATCTTCTTGTGAGACAACCAAGCAATATGAATCCGCAGATTGGATGGAAGCCTTAAGGGCGAATACTACCCACACGAAAAGACTCAAGTTAGCGGCGAGCATGCTCAAGGCGAGAAGGGCCTGAAAGATTCCCCAAGCCCCTAACTATTGATTCTGTTTATTGGCGAGCGCCTGTGCCGCACGTGCTTGAGCTGCATGCATCCGTCTCTGCCGGGGTGCCCCGTAGAGTTGGTCATCTGTGAGGTTCTGTACTTGAGCGCCCAAGCGTTGTCAAGCTACTTGAACGACCTAGAGTGTGATCTGGCGTATCTGTAGCTTAGCAACTGTGCGTATTGCTGAATCGCTCTAGCCGAAGCTGGGTTGTTTGCCATCATAGGCCGCTGGTTCATGAAAAATGCAGTAAGTTGCTCGGTTGACAATTGAGAAAGCTGCTCCTGAACATGAAGCGGGAGATTTGCTGGAATATTGGGCCGGTCTTGCATTCCAAGCTGTGTTCCCATGGACTGTACATTCGCTTGAAGCTGTCGGGGCTGTTGCACTTGAGCGGCGGCTTGAAAACGTAGCGACATCGCCGCTGATGATTTCTTCAGCCCGTCCAAGCGTGGCACCTCCCGCCATCGCTCCGCTTCCTTGCGCAAGCAGAGGTATTTACTTGCTCGGCTGTGCTCTAAGCCCAGCTGTGTGCAATCTTCCGATATTGTTCGCTTCATTGGGAGGGAAGAGCTCGGGCTCGAACTCGAAGGTAGACGTGGAGGTGAAAGTGAAACTGCAGGAATATCTTGTGGTCGAGATTTGGGAACGCGGGAGATTCAGGACGTGATAGTTTAGGCTTTCGAGTTTTATCAACTATTCTAATCTACGCATTGTTAGTTGCGAAGCTTTCTAGCGATTCATACATCAGAAAGACTGACGATTTTGCAAGGTCGGAGCCACAATCCGGACATTCAGGAAAATGTGAGCCGTCGCAGGGTCATATGTTGCGATAAAAGAAACAGATAAAATATTCCCAGAATGTGCGTTTCGCTCTTCTTCCCTCGGCTCGGTCCTGGCAGAAGGTTTGGTGGGAGGTTTCGGAATACCGCCTGAGCTCACTCGCAAGACGTGTTTGCTATCAGAGAAAATGAAATTTGGTCAGGCAGTGGCAGTGCGACGGCCCTGAGGCGCAGTCATAGGCTCGTGCCCTTGTACATGCATGTTGGCACCCTTCAATTGGGCTCTATCAGCTGACTGTGGCGTAACTAATAGCAATGGTACAGCCTTGGTCGCTACGCGCCTTAACCTTTCGCCGCACTACCTTAGGGTCATTTAGCAACCCAAAAGGGCACCTCCTCAGAGCAACGCTTACCTACCAGGACACTGTCTGGTAAGCTTCATTAGCTATTGGGGGTGGATTCGGCGAGACTCTGTTTGCGAGTGCAGGAAATCGTGCGGAAGCGGTACCGATTGTTCATTCTAGGTAACTAGAGTCTTTCCTTCATTATTTGACTAAAATCGCGGATTTTCTGTTGGCTAACGCTGCATGGGCCAGGCTGCGTCGAAATCTCGGATATCACCGCCATGTTCAGTCCGATGATCAGATACACCTTTATCACCCATAAAAAACTGGGCTGGAGAGTGTGCTACTGGTGGATGTTTGCCTTCGAGACGCTCACGGCCGTTGCATGCACTGTTTGTCTTCTATTGGCCGCCCTCGTTCAAAAATGAAGCATCGCGGGGACCAAAAGACCAAGAAACAGGCAGCTTTTTGCGTCGGTAGATTATACCAGCCCCTTACTGCCCCCGGCTGGGTGTATCTTTCTTCTTCTAGGATTGGATTGGGTTAGGAATTCCACTATGTACTCTAGACTATTAGCAAGAATGGCCAACGGTGCTATACCAGGGAGGCCGCAGCTTCCCGTGGAAGAACGTTGGGGTTATTCTTTCCATTGTTCTATTAGTAGTAATCTTTGTCTTTTTGGGCTTCAGACGGGTTATATGCTACCCTCGAGTATCTGATTCTGTCACCTCTACCTAAGGGCTAAGTTTGCAAAACAGTCTCACCTCACTCATCGCCATGACCTTTGTCGGCGGGATGGTCTACTACAGAATGAACATGTACGCCCCTTTTTCTTCCTCCCTACTACTATCTTACAGAATTACTTCCCAGTAAAACAACCTCTGGCCTCGCTAATCCGCCCTCCTCTAGTTTGGGGGGGGGGGGGGGGGGGGGGGGGGGGGGGGGGGGGGGGGGGGGGGGGGGGGGGGGGGGGGGGGGGGGGGGGGGGGGGGGGGGGGGGGGGGGGGGGGGGGGGGGGGGGGGGGGGGGGGGGGGGG